>ML366551.1:0-84699 GCA_005239505.1 Nicotiana paniculata
GGGGGGTTGAGAGTGTGTGAGGGAGACGGATTAGAAGGGAATGGTTAGGGTTTGGGGTGATGGTATAATTAAAAGGGAGGGATGAATAAGGGTCGTTGATCTTGAGAGATCAACGACCAAGATTAAAAGTTCGAACGAGCGGGTCATGGAGATGGGGAACCGACCGGTTTAGAGGGTTGGGTTATTTTGGTTTGGGCTAGGAATTTGAGGGTTTTGCGCCAAAATTGGTTTAGAAATTGGGCTTAGTTTTTAAATGCCCAATATTTATCAATAATAATTTATAAAAGTAATTAATAAATAACAAAAAATATTTTTTGTGCACTACAATAATTGAAAATAATAACTTAACATTATAAAAATATAAAAAGTCATTTTGGCACAAGTAATGTAACTGTACATGAATATAGGCTATTATTGCAAAAATGTATAATTAACCTAAAAATATAAATGCAATTATAGAGAAATGAAGTAAAATATTATAAAACATACATGTTGGTGTAAATAATAAATTTGGATGATTAAATCATCATAAAAATAATTTAAAGGATAATTATTAGATATTTATATAATAAAATACAGAAAGAAATTAATTCAGAGCTTCTAAAAATCATGGAAAATTCTTATATAGGTTTATAAACTAAATGATGATGCAAATATGCTATTTTGAAAGTGTGTGTATGTGTGTGTGTGTGTATATATATATATATATATATATATATATATATATGCGAGATTCGGTTAGTGTGAAGTGTGATCCTGGCTCAGAAGGAAAAGCTATATGCTTAACACATAGAGTTCGATGTAGGTAAGGATGTGCTCCAAAGTTTTCAATTCCACCTTATCAACCTGAAAAGAGCTAATACGGGCTTAGCCTGCCTTTTATCTTATCCTTCTATTCTAGGCGAGGAGGGAAATTTAGAATAAATAGCCCCAGAAAAAACTACAAACTAGTCAAAGGACAGCCTGCCTTAATCTTCTCCCGTTCGGGACCCCTATTTTCTCGGAGATAGCGTGGTCTGAGCTAGAACAGCAGATTCGTGAGCAAGAGCGTATTTCACAGCTGATTCAACAACAACCATTTTTTCTGGGGAACTTTCATATGAGTCTGTTCTTTATTTTAAATATATATATATATATATATATATATATATATATATATATATATATATATATATATATATACACACACACACACACATTTTAAAAATATGACGGAAAAATTAGGTATCAACAACTGCCTCTCTTTACCCGAGAATGATGAAAGAGTTGTCAGTTAAAGAAATGATGACTGATTTTGATCGAATGGGGTGATTTGGAAAAAATGGAGGCCGAAGCCTGGTTTCTGAGTTGCCTACATATCCATGGTATTATGGGAATCAGGCCGTGTGTAGTTCTGGATCCAGCGGTGAACTGAGCTGATGGAGTTATTGTAGGAATGGTCATATGTTTCAGAAAGGGTTCTTTTGGGTAGGACAATATCAGATGAGTTTATATGAAATTGTGAATGAATGTATCTCAGAACAGTTATGGATGAGTATTTGAACGGTTATCAAGTGGAAGTGGGTAACAGACGATGGTTGGCTGCATTTGAGGTAATTTCAGGATGTGAGCATCGAACGAAAATCGGAGTGAAGATTGCTCCCGTTAAGAGAACGGTTACCTCCTGGATTACCTAGAAAATTTAAACGCAATGCATGCAAGTATATATATGGGATTATTTCTAGAATTTAAACATGATGCAAATTCCCGTTGGACCATAAAAATTGTCTTTGAGCGGTGAGGATGATGTCCTGGGCCATGAATCGCGTGATAAGGGATTCGGAGACCATGAAATGGTATTATCGGGCCATGAAAATGGTGCCTCTGAACTATGATGCCTTTGAATAATGATGTGCAATATTGAGAGTTTCTCAGGCCATGACATGGTGTCTTCAGGCTATGAGGATGGTGCCTTCGGACTATGATGCCTTTGGACAAGATGGCGATGTTTCAGCCCATGAGATGCAAAGACATGATTCTTGGTCATATGCGAAGCGAAACAAGACAGAGCTTAGTATTTTGTAGTATTGGGGGCAGAGCTTAGCCCCGGGAAAGTAAAAAATAGTGATAGATTTCAAGTAGCGTAACGGTGGTAGCATTTGGTATTATGCAAGGAAAGGTAGAGCTTACCCTTATGCAATTAGGGAGGCAATGCTTAGCCTTATACAAGAAAGGAGACGGAGATTAGTCTCATGCAATGGAGATAATGCTTAGTCTCATGCAAGGAAATGCAGAGCTTAGACTTATGCAAGAAAGGGAGACAAGGCTTAGTCTCATGCAAGGAAATGCAGAGCTTAGACTTATGCAAGAAAGGGAGAAAAGGCTTAGTCTCATGCAAGGAAAGGAGACAGTGCTTAGTCTCATGCAAAGAAAGGCAGTGCTTAGCCTTATGCAATTAGGGAGGCAATGCTTAGCCTCATGCAAGAAAAAGGCAGTGCTTAGCCTTTTGCAATTAGGGAGGCAGTGCTTAGCCTCATGCAAAGAAAAGACAGAGCTTAGCCTTATGCAAGAAAGGGAGACAAGGCTTAGTCTCATGCAAGGAAAGGAGACATGACTTAGTCTCATGCAAAGAAAGGTAGTGCTTAGCCTTATGCAATTAGGGAGGCAATGCTTAGCCTCATGCAAGAAAAGGCAGTAGTTAGCCTTATGCAATTAGGGAGGCAGTGCTTAGCCTCATGCAAAGAAAATAAGACTGTGCTTAGTCTCATGCATTTAGGAGACAATTCTTAGTCTCATGCAAGTAAAGGAGGCAGGGCTTAGTCTCATGCAAAGAAAGGCAATGAGTGACAGAAGAGTTATTTCTTAGCTGGAGATGTATTTGCATTTGGCAACTTTGTCGTTTGTGAAGATAGTGATTTTTTGTGACTATTCCTGTTATGTTCATTGTGCCTGCATCCAAAGGAAAATCGTGAGTTTTGCGGGGAAGGTTGGTTCGTGCCTTTTCTTGCTTGCTTTGCTTTGCTTTTGCCCTGTATCGAGATCCTGTTCAAGTTATCCTGGGTAACATCTGACTGTTTATAAAAATAAAGTTTTCGAGGAAAATATGCGTGCATTTGATGAACATAGTTGTTTAAACACATAGTAGTATGCAATATCAAGTAAGTTATATGAACCAATGACTGTGACACTTTTAGAGACATTATGACTTCTTTGCATCCTCCTCAAAGTTCTATCCCAGTTTAATAAGCGATTTTTTGACCATTCTGTATATGTTGAAGTTGGATGGACTTGCTCCAGAATTTTGAGGGTCCTCCTCAAAATTCTGCACCAGTTTCTGACCATGGTTGAAAATGAAGATTTTATTGAATTGTGACCGAACCCATAGTGCTGCCTACGTATCCCCTCTTAAACAAGAATCAGGTCAAGCGTAGTTCAGTTACATCAGATGAAGGAATGTAAACAATCTAAACATAGTATCTTTTGACTGCGTCTGAATTGATAGGCTTTGGCCAAATTTCTCCATCCATTTCTGCAAGTATGAGCACTCCTCCTGTTAGTATTCTGTGAACCATGTAGGGCCCTTTCCAATTAGGTGAAATTTTCCCTTTGGCTTCATCTTGATGCGGGAAGATCCGCTTCAGCACCGGCTGCCCTGGTGTGAACTGTCTAGGTCCGACCCTTTGTTGAAAGCTCTGGACATTCTATTCTGGTAAATTTGGCCTTGGCATACTTCATCATTCTTTTCCCATCAATGAAAGCTAATTGTTCATAGCGACTTCGTATCCATTCTGCGTCATTGAGTTCAGCCTCTTATATAATTCTTAAGGATGAAATTTCGACTTCAACGGGAATGACAACTTCAGTACTGTAGACCAGCAAGTAGGGAGTTTTTCCGGTTGATATGCGGAATGTGGTACGATACCCCAATGAGGAAAATGGTAATTTCTTGTGCCATTGCTTGTGGTTGTCTACCATCTTTCTCAATATTTTCTTGATATTCTTGTTTATGGCCTCCACGACTCCATTAATTTGAGGACTGTATGCTGTGGAATTCTTATGTTTGGTTTTGAAGGTTTCACACATAGATTTCATTAAGTCACTGTTGAGGTTGGAGGCATTGTCGGTGATGATGGATTCTGGTACCCAAAATCAGCAAACAATACGATCGCTAACAAAATCTGTGACGACTTTCTTAGTTACAGCTTTGTAAGATGCTTCCTCTACCCATTTTGTGAAGTAGTCTATGGCCACTAAAATGAACCTGTGCCCGTTTGAAGCGGCGGGTTCGATCAGATCGATGGCATCCATTCCCCAAGTGGTAAAAGTCCAAGGTGCACTTGTTGCATTGAGTTCATTTGGTGGCACCCGTATCATATCTGCATGTATTTGGAACTGATGACACTTTTGGACATACTTGATGCAGTCCGTTTCCATAGTCAGCCAAAAATATCCCGCTCTCAATATCTTCTGGCTAAAATGAAACCGTTCATGTGTGGTCCGCAAGTTCCAGCATGTATGTCTTTGGGTAGTTTTAAATCTTCCTTGGCGTCAACACACCATAACAATCCTAGGTCGGGAGTCCTTCTGTACAGAACTCCTCCACTTTGGAAGAAATGGTTGGATAATCTTCGGAGTGTGCATTTTTGAGTATGATTTGCATGCTCCGGGTACTCTCTTTTTTCCAAGTATTCCTTAATATCATGGAACCACGGATTCTAATCTGTTTATTCTTCAACATGATCGCAATAAGTTGGCCGATTATGGATCCTTACTGGAATAGGGTCACTGAAATTCTTGTCCGGGTGTTATATCAAGGAAGACAGAGTGGCCAATGCGTCTGCAAACTCATTATGGATTCTCGAAAGATGTTTGAAATCTATCTTTGTGAATCTCTTCATCAACTCTTGCACATGATATAGATATGGTAATATTTTGGTATTCTTTGTAGCCTACTCTCCTAGAACCTGATGTACCAGAAGGTCTGAATCACCAATTACCATCAATTTCTGGGTATTAATGTCAATGGTCAAATTAAACCCAAAGATGCAAGCCTCATATTCTACCATATTTTTGGTGCACGAAAATTTGGGTTTTGCGGATACCCGGTAATGCTGACCTGTCTCTGAAACCAAAACTGCTTCGATACTCACTCCTTTGAATCTTGCAGCCCCATCGAAGAACATTCTCCAACCGTCATAGGTTTCGGCGATATCTTTCCCTACAAATGATACTTTTTATTGGGAAAATACGTTTTCAGTGGTTTGTATTCTCCTCCTACAGGATTTTCTGCCAGATGATCGGCTAATGCTTGTCCCTTGACTACCTTCTGAGTTACATAGACGATGTCAAATTCACTCAACAATATCTGCCATTTTTCCAGCTTCCCTATAGGTATGGGTTTCTGGAAAATATATATCAGAGGATCCATCCTTGATATGAGATATGTAGTGTAGGCACATAAATAATGCCTCAATTTTTGGGCTATCCACGCCAGGGCACATCAGGTGCGTTCCAGTGAAGAATACCATGCTTTGTAGGGTGTGAACTTTTTACTCAGATAGTATATGTTCTGCTTTTTTCTCCCTGTCTCATCGTGTTGTACCAAGACACAATTAAAAACCCTATCTAATACGGACAGATAGAGTAGCAAAGGTTTACAAGGTTTTGGCGGGACCAGGACCGGTGGTGTGAAACAAATATTTCTTGATTTTGTCAAAAGCTTTCTGGCATTCTTCAGTCCAACTTTTTGCAGCATCCTTCTTTAACATTTTAAAAATCGGCTCACAGATGACAGTCGATTGTACTATGAAGCAGCTGATGTAACTGAGACGCCCCAAGAAGCTCATCACATCTTTCTTGTTCCTCGGAGGTGGCAAATCCTGGATAGCCTTGACCTTTGATGGATCCAACTCAATTCCTCGGCGGATGACGGTGAATCCTAACAAATTTCCAGCACGGACCCCAAAAGAACACTTTGTGTGGCTCAGTTTCAAATTATACCTTCGAAGCCGATCAAAGAACTTTCTCAAGTTTGCTATGTGACCTGTACCCTTCTTGGATTTGATGATGGCGTCGTCCACATATACTTCTATCTCCTTGTGTATCATGTCGTGGAAAATGGTCCTCATGGCCCTCATATAAGTGGCCCCAGCATTCTTCAGACCAAACGACATCATTTTATAGCAATACACCCCCGTGGTGTAATAAAGGTTGTCTTCTCGGCATCTTCCTCATCCATATAGATCTGATGATATCCCGCGAATCAGTCCACAAAAGACTGGAGTTCATGCTTGGGACAATTGTCAATCAGTATGTGTATATTGGGTTACGGGTAATCATCTTTGGGACTTGCTCTGTTTAAATCTTGATAGTCGACACATACTCTGAATTTCCCATCCTTCTTCAGAACTGGAACATAGCCAACCAGGTTGGATATTCAAGCACTCTGAGAACCTTAGCTTTGATCTGCTTGGTGACTTCTTCTTTAATTTTCAGAGTCATATATGGCTTGAATTTTCTTAGCTTCTATTTTACAGGCGGACACAAAGGGTTGGTAGGTAGTTTATGAGCCACTATAGATGTGCTCAAACCAGTCATATCATCATAAGACCATGCGAAAATATCTTCATAATCTTTCAGGAAACGGATGTACTCTTCTTTCTCTAATGGTGACAGGTGAATGCTTATGCGAGTTTCTTTGACTGTTTCGGAATTTCCCAAATTGAGTATCTCGGTTTCGTCCAGATTGGACTTAGGCTTGTTCTCAAAATTTTCCACTTCTATGATAATTTCCTCCGGTATTATATCTTCTTCTATTTCCTCTGAGTCACTATCCTTATGTTGCGTTGTCTCATTACATGTCATAGTTGTTGGTTCATCAGGATAAGTAATAATAAAGTTGTAGAGAGAAAATGTAAAGGATAATAATAAATACTAAAATAGCAAACCATTGATAAATACTAAAAAGTCAAACAAAGGCAATTTTAATGACCCGAACAATTATTTCAAAGCAAAAACGATCAAAACAAAATATTGAAAAATGTCTTAAAAATGCCCATAAAAAATTATTCAAAATAAATGATGCTAGCAGCCAGGCTACCCCAGAACTCGGCGGGCCCGTGATGGTGTGGCGGTCCAAAACCTGAGAACAAATCCCTTCTCCACTGTCTGAATGAAGAGGCCTTCCTCCTCCTCAATTACTGCGCTGCAATTCATATCTTCATCTTCCAAGAACAGATTCCCTAAGCCAGCTAGAACTTCATCTTCTTCAAATACTCACTTCATGTCGGCCTGATGAAAAGATTGGCTTAAATGTGGTATCGACTGCTCAAGAGGGTAATAAGGACCACGCCATGGCGGTGACCAATCGTTGTACTCCTGCCAGGTGTACTGATATCCTAGTCTAAAGGTTGTGCAGTGACGCTTTAGCTGTATTGGTTTGGCGATACCCTGAAGATTCTTTCCGAGCCCCTTACCAGGTTCATACCCTGCCCATGCCAATATGCTCTCTATTTTTCTACTCCACCATTTATCTTTCTCAATCCCGTTGACACGCTCAATGTGATGGTACGTCTCTCCACCCAACTTCTTTCTATTCTCAACAACTGGAGCAATCTGATTGGTGTAAATAGGATTACTCTCGTCTCCATGGATGATCATATCCTGATGGTTCCATTCAAACTTCACAGCCTGATGTAGAGTAGAAGCTACGGCCCCAACAACGTGTATCTAGGGTCATCCCAACAGCAGATTGTATGTGGCAGATATGTCTAACACTTGAAATCCAACATCAAACCAAGTCGGGCCCATCTGCAAACAAAGGCTGGTCTCCCTAATCGTGGCCCTTTGATACCCATCAAATGCTTTCACGTTCTTACTTCCTGCTCATATTTCATGCAAACCTTTACCCAGCATCTTCAGAGTGGTTAATGTACAGATGTTGAACCTCTATCTATCAAGTCCCTATCAACAAATTTGTCTTCGCACTGCACTATGATATGCAGTGTCTTATTGTGACTCAATCCTTCCGGCAACAATTCATCTTCGTGGAAAGTGATTTTATGGCTTTCCAATACTTGTCCCACCATATTGGCCATCTCTCCGCTGGTAATGTTATTGGGTACGTAAGCTTCGTTCAACACTTCCATCAATGCATTCTTGTGTGCCTCGGAGTTCTGTAGTAGTGATAGAATGGATAGCTGAGCAGGGGTTTTGTTCAGATGATCAACCACATAATACTCTCTTGCTTGCACCTTTCTCTAAAGATCATCTGGGCCAGTTTCAATGATTGGCGATTTAGAAGCAGCTTCTTTACTTGTCCCTCCCTAATGCTCGGGCATATAAACCCTACAAGTTCTGGTCATTCCTTGTGGTGCACCTGTTTTCTCCATTTTCCCCTTTCCTTTCCTTTTTTCTTCTGCAACATAGTCCAGGGTATAACATTGGACTTAAAGGACGGTGTAGGTGCTACCGTCACGGTGAAGGGCACGGTCACTTCCACTTCGAACGGAGTTGGCACGGTTGAGGGCGCTGTTACTTCAACCTCAAATGGAGCCGGTGTGGCTACCTCAACCTCAATCAGTGACTGAACCTGTACCACAATAGGTGTGAGAGTGACTAGAGGTATTTTAGGACTATCCCCTTCACGAATGAGCCCAATTGATCCTTCCGGATCCCATTCTTCGTCGATTTCTATCACATTTACCCCTCGCCCCTGTGATCCGGGAGAGGATTATTACAGACATTAGGTGCAACCTCTTTTGCTTGTATAACCTTGGTGTCAATCAACATCTGGATCTTATCCTTCAAAGTGCGACATTCATCAATAGTATGACCCTTCATGCCCGAGTGGTAAGCACATATTTGTTTGGGTTGACCCATTGAAAGGAATTTTCCATGGCTACGAGGGGAATGGGAGTGACATAACTAGCAGCCTTCAGTCTCTCGTACGATTGGTCGATGGGTTCAACAATTGGGGTATATTGTCTTAGCAATCTGCGGTCAAAATTTGGTCTAGGTTTTTGGTAGTTTTGGCGGGATGGTGGTGAGTGGTAGTATGCTGACTGGGTATTGTAAGTGTGGTAAGTGATGGTGGGTTGTTGGTATCTGGTAGGTGAAGGATAATATGCGGGTGGGAGTTTTTGGTATGTGAGAGGAGACTTCAGAGCTTGGGCCACCATCACTGCCCCTACTTCCTTCCTTTTTAGAAATGTTGCCTGACTGCAAGGCTTTGTTTGTAGCCTGGAGTGCTTCAAAATATGTTACCATTCCGCTCTTAATCCCCTCTTATATTATTTCTCCCAATTTGATGATGTCTGGAAATTTATGGTTCTCAATAACCATCATTCTCTCATAATACTACAGATCCTGAGCTCGGACAAATAACTTGTTCATTTGTTCTTCTTCTTCCATTGCTGGCCTTACTTTTGCAGCTTCTGACCTCTACCGAGTAGCATACTCGTGGAAAGTTTCCATCGGCTTCTTTTTAAGATTCTAATATAGAAGACGTCTGGTACATTTTCTGTATTGAACTTGAACCGATTCATAAAATATGTCGCCATATTTATCCAGTTAACCCATTTCTTTGGGTTTTGACCGATGTACCAGGACAGGGTATCTCTAGTGAGGCTCCTCATGAAAAAATTCATGTAGATTCTTTCATCTTTACCAACCTCTACAAGCTTGTCACAATATGTCCTAAAATGTACCTTCGGATCACCTGTCCCGTCGAATATTTCGAACTTAGGAGGTTTGTAACCCTCTGGGAGTTCTTTGTCTGGTTGAATAAACAAATCCTCGTAATTAAACCCCTCGACGCTTTTACCACCTTTGACACTTTGGACTTGACCAGTAAGCTTCTTAAGTTCCTCTGCCATGTTCTTGATGAGCAGGTCCTTCTCGGCAGACTCCGGTGTATACATGGTTTGATGTGAAGTGTGGGGTAAGGTTTCCATGTATATAGGGTTAAATTGGGGATCAAGTGTGGGTTGTGGTGCATTTTGAGGAGTGTGGTAGGTGGTAGTTTATGGATACTAGGTCGGATGATGGTGATGTTATGGAGGAGTCGGTACTGGTGGAGGATTAGGATTTTAAGGAGGCGTGGAATATTGATGAGGTGCGGGAGGATTTTGTCGATGCTGATTTTGTGTGTTTTTGGGAGGTGCTGGGTTTAGGTGTTTTGTTGATTGATATCGGGAACATTTAGGGTAAGGGAAAGGCTTCCAAAGTTCCGGACCTGCTCAAGTTCCCCTTGTAACTCCAGTATCTTCTGTTCTAGCTGCAAGACCAAGTCCTTGTGTGCCGGAGTACTCCGACCATCCGAAGTTTTGACGTTCTCTGCATGTGCAGTGTTGTCTTTCCTGATTCCACTCATATCATCCATTTTAGCTTTTCCTTTACTTTTGGGATCATTTGGAGGAGGAGGAGGTGGAGGACCTATAGATCTGGTATGATATGCTGATGATGCCAGTATGCACGAACCAACCTTAGGGAACGATAGTAAGCAAAAGAAAAGAAAAACAAAAGGTAAACAAGTCAGTAAGAAGTATTAAAAGGATATTTGTGGTATTTAAACACATATTGTGGAATTGTAAATTCGCGTCCTAATTTTGGGGACCTCATTGTGCCCGAGGTAGGCCTAAGCGACATATAGATTTGGAGAAAATTGATGCCAGTAATTGCTCCATTTCATTAATGTGATAAATGGACCAAATCTCTACTAAAAAGACAATAATTATAAAAAGTCACTAATGTCATTTGCCTTATTACAACTAAAGTCTAAAACGAGTCTAGAAAGCAAATAAAACATTATTCCTAATCTATTTGGTCCCAGAGGGACCTTCTCCATGCTTGGCCTTCTTAGCTCCATCAATCAAGTTCCCCAGGTCGCGCATATCCAACAACATATATGCTCTTGCTAGATGCCCTCCTTCATTGCATTCTGACAGTCCGAGATTCTCTTCCTCATCTTTCCCTCAATCTCCATCAACCCCTGCTCCAAATACTCCAACCTCTTTGTTGATTTAGTAGTGATTCCACTCCACTCGTTGATTGCTTCCATGTCCAATTTATGCTACTAAATGCCTAGCTTCAAACTCGAAAACCCTTTTGCGCAACATCCTGTATTTGACTTGTGCTTCAGCAACGTCGTCTATGACCCTATTTCTCAAATTAACCCCTGACTTGACATCTCCCACTATATCATCTACCCACCATGATGGATAGAAGTACACATGCTGGCGTGATATCGATCTGGCTCGATTGTATCTTTCTCCACAATGATATTTTTGATGCCACATATACTGTGCCTCAAACTTGAATGAAATGGTGTTCCCCTTAAGTATGCTTTGTACTGAACTATGTTGGAAACTCGTGGTATAACCTACTTTCTCCCAGCTTGCCTTATAACCCTTATAAGAGCATAAGGATAGATTCCTCTCAATCCGATTAGCACTAAATGAGGAGCCTCTCTCGATATGATGATGAACTCGCTGCTAGGGAACCATTCAAACATCCAATGCACCTTTTCATCAGTTAGATTGATGAAGAAATGTACCCAACTCACAACGTTTCCTGGTTGTGCAAACCTGTTTGGGATAAAAGTCATTCTCTTCGGATGGTGATAGGCTATGTAGTCATTCCATGGTCGTCACATAAGTTCTTGACAGTATTCACCTCTCTAAAGGTGTTCTAACAACCATACTTGTAGCAACATATTGTAACCCTCGAAGTGCCCATACCCTTTCTTGCAACGATCTAACCAGTACAACTCAGCTAGAATTATAGGGACAATGGTGTAAGTTTTCCCCTCAATTCCCTCCATTAGCGACCATAGCTAGGCGGGTGTGGGCCCTTTCTCCCTTCATTGGAAATATCAGCATCCCTAGAAAACAGATAATGAATACAAAGACCCGGTGGTGTGTCCAACCTAAAGAAGTGATGACGAGCTCGTCATGGTAAAAGCGATATGACTTGCTGTGCCCATAACGATCATAAAGGAACTCAAATGGTATATTATACTTCTTCAGACAGAGTAACCCATCATTTCTCTTGAAACCCATCATTTTCAAGAAAGCTCGGGAAGTGCGATTTTCTGGTACCAATAGACCAGGGCTATCCCATAGGAGTCTGACGAAGCCTCCTATTTCTTATAAAAGCGGAGTCATTTCTATGTCTCCAAAATGGAAGACGACTCTCTTCTCATCCCAAAATATGGTGGCGGCCTCAATGAGTGCATTGTTTGGCTGAATGTCTAATAAAGAGGGTAAATTCCCGAGGACTATTTTTACATGGTTTTTGTCACTTGGCAAGAGATTTTTCCACCAATCCAGCAACAAAGGTGGGATAATTTGAACCATGCTGAACCTGGGGACTTCGTGCCTCATTTCTGCAAAACAAATAAAGTTAGCCCTTCCCCCTCTGGATTTGACTATTTACACATTAATGATCAATATATTGGCATGTTTTCTCCAAATAACGCACAAATCATGATTGTGTCCAGTGGGATTATGGAAATCCCGGCAGACTTTGGACAAGGATTGTCTTAGTAGGTTATCACGCGGACAACGTTCTAACCCATACTAGGTTTGGACATGATGTATGCACAGTTAATATTAGAGTGGGGATTTCTAAAAGAGTCTAGACCGGTACCCTCAAGCGGATAACTTGAGAGGGAAAGGCACGAAACCGTCGACTGCACCGCTGATCGACTAGTTTTATCGCAAATAAGCCTTTCCAAATTTAAAGGGTGATTTAGGAAGAGCATGACACTCATCAAGTGCCGCTATGGTATTAATTAGGCACGAGTGGAATATGATATGGAGCATGCTTTATGCAAAGATAAAAAAACACGTTGTCAAATATTTTACATGATGAAAACAATAAATGCAATATTAAATGAAACGTAAAGACATAAAAAGAAAAGAAAACAAGAAGAAGTTAGTTCGCGCAATGTGGAAGTTGTAATAAAGTAAGCGAGGGAGTAAGGGTGGGGAGAGACATGATGGTGCAATTCTTAAAGAAAAAACTTGGAGCAAGAAAAAATGACTATAAATAAAGGAAAACGCATGTTATAACCACGTTGAGCAGAGATTTGCATATTAATGCGGATTCAAATAAAGGAAAAATAGGCGAAAGGGTGTTCATGAAGCAATAAGGGAGACTGGAACGAGATATTCATGTAACAACAAAAATAATAAAAGACATGTTTGTCAGAAAAGAATAATTCATACAAATCAAATTTGCTATGGTAAGAGCCTAAAAATATCCCCAGCAGAGTCGCCATGCTGTCACGTCCCTTTTTCTCACGAAACCGGGTTTCGACGTATGACAAATCTTTTAAGGAGGTGTTAAAATAGGAAAGTCTCCACCTAACGGGTTTAAGGTGCGTTAGGGCACCTATATGCATATGACTCAGGTTTACTAGTTTGCGTCACCAAAGATCGGGTAAGGGCTCAAATTACCTCGAAGAGAAGGTGTTAGGCACTCTTCGAGGTCCATAACTGTGGGTCCCGGCCGAACTCGAATTATATGAATTAGTCAGATAAACAAAGACAAAGAAAGCAAGAAGTTTGGGAAAATTTATTATTTAAAGACTTTGAGTAAATACAAACACTTGATTCAAAGAAAGATGGAGGGGGGGGGGGTCCTAAGTTTTTTATCCTAAAGGATCACCCCGTGAAACATAAATAATACTTCGTAACTCCCTCGAGATGGGGTGTTACTCGTATTATTCAGCAAGCACAAACTATCATCTCCTGCTACTCGATTACTATTGTTGAGTTTTTTTTACCTAAAGCGCATTAGTTGATTCTAAATCGTGCCTTATGCGTGCATTACCCGTCCCATGCCTATCGCCCAGGAGGCATTTGAACCTCTATTTTGGGTGGTTCTGGACTTAACTTAGGCTGCTCAAAATGATAAATTTAAGCGATATTCAAAACATGTAGGACTGCACATAAGAGCACTAAATGGCTCAAGTTGGCCTCCACATGTAAGAAACAAATGCACGCAAACAAGTTTTACATATTAGGCAGTTGACAAACCTCAGACTTAATACGAAATAGAGTCCTTAAATCCTATAGTCATGTCTTCTATGTGATTCTGATTTTAAATATACAGGCAGTGTTGTCTTAAAACAACGAATTTGCAGATCGCAAGTACTATAAATCGTATAGGCATAATCTCTAAATTGTTTGCGAAATAAGGCAGTGAAGAAGTTTGATCATTTGAAATTGCCAGCATTGATTTTATCAGCATACTTTCTAGGCGAGCAACAGGATCATATAGGCATGATTTCTAAGAATTGGCAATTAAAGCTGGTTTTTATCTTTTCATTCCTATAGGCATGCTTTCTAGGCGAGCAATACGATGGGAATAATAGTAATAGTATTTAATTCGATTGTAGTCCTATAGGCATGTTATCTATGCAAATATTATGAAGAGTAGGTATTTATTACTCAACGTGATCCTATAGGCATGATGTCTATCATAAAGCAATTTGAACAAATAATCACTAGGTTGCAACATAATAGGCAGATAACAACGTGTGGGAATTAAACATGTGAACATGTGAAATATTCATGTCCTATAGGCATATTATCTAAAAATAGAGCATGTTGAGCAACATTAAACATTCAGATCCTATAGGCAGGACTTCTAAAAACACATAGAAATAGAGCATGTTGAGCAAAATTAAACATTCAGATCCCATAGGCAAGATTTCTACCCTTTCATGCAAACATTAGAATATACTTATTTTCCTCAATTTTTCCCGATTTTCACTAATACCCCAATTGTTATTACAGGACAAATAATGAATAAAATTACAAAGTGGTATTAGTAACTACAGTAGGCCCAAGACAGGCCCAAAAGTATCCAGGCCTGCCAGGCCTTTAACTTTGTCTTCACATAGATTTCAACATAGCCTAGGAGCCATAAGAGAACTTGGACCAAACCCAACAACCATAGTTTGATCAAAGGATCTAGGAAAACAGTCATTTACACAAGCAAATTGGCCTATTCAGTAGGCAGAGAGAGAGCAGAATTGAGTACTCAGTAAAGAATGGAAAAGAACCTCAGGCCCTAGTGTGCCAGAGTTCACAAGGGTCTCAAAGTGGACCCCGAGTAGTGCTCACACTAGTGAGGTTAACATGGATAGCTTTAGTGGCCTTGGATTTCAACCGGCCAAGAATTACAGCTTTAGAATAGGGAAGCAACAAATGAAAATAGTAGTAAAGTAATAGGATTTGGAAGACTGCACAGACATTACAAAGTGATCACATAATGAACATATCAACACAGAGGGTGCATGAACTCAAAAAACAAGTTAATGTTGCAAGTTTTCATTTAACACATTGGGGCATGGTACTTTTGTTACATATTGATAAGAAAGGGAACATCAGGCCAATAAGGCAATAATTAGCACTAGATTAACAAGTTCAACCCTAAGGATCAAATTATGCTAAACACTAGGGCTGAAACAGTACAACTTATACTAGTCAGGCAAGCAGAATCAGCCATTATAGGGTACACAATTTAAGAAACTAGTTTGAAGGGTTCCACCTAGTTGCTAGGGGTACAGAATTGAGCAAGACAAGAACATATTAAGTGACAAACATAGTCATAGGAGCAAATTACACCTAGAGTGAGGGTTTCAATACAATCTAGGGCATACTAAGGATATAAGTCAATCATTATAGAAATTCATAACAAGGCAGGAAACAGAATGAGGCCATATAGCGAATGAAAACACTCAGTTATCTTTACATGAAGCTAAAAAACTCCAGAATGCCCAAATTATTTAAGTTAAACACAAATACATTTTTAGAGCTAATAGTTTAGGGGTGAGTTAATGCTAGAGAGGTTTATATCATAACAAAATCACACATAAAGAGAGTCGAGAAAATATATTAAGTCATACAATTTTAGAAACATAGATATGATAATTAGAACATAAGAGAATGAACAATGCGAAAGTTGAGAACTAACCAGTTATTGCTCAATAGGTAGACAGAAAAGAAACGAGCAGCAATATGACCCAGAATCTCAGATGCGTCAAGTTCCCAAGGGTTTCAAAGAACCCAAGGCAGTGCTCACACCCAAGGAAGGTCGGAAAATAGGAAATCAGGTGGCCTTGACTTTCAGCCGGCCAATAGCCAAAATAGAATAAGAGAATAAATGAACACAGAGTGATAAATCCTTAGTTTTATGTGGAGATTTTAGCGACTAGAGTCTGCCAAAAGGGAATGGAGGGAAGGTTTATATAATAGTAAAAATCGAGCAACAAACAAGGAAATAGAGTAAATTAAGCAACAAATAAGGTAAATAAACATGCAAATCGGTCTGAAAATCAATTTAAGAGAGAGATTTGTAATCCCTAGTTTTTAGGGAAAATGAAAATTAACAGAATATATACATAAATCAGACTCACACGGTATCATATGACGCATATAGATAAAATAATAATCAAAATCCGTGATTTAAACCATTTTGGTTCGATTTCGGAAGAGATATGCTTTCCATGTTTAGGCAAGCACCTAAGTTATACCATAAGAGAACAACCAATATAAAAGGGGGTCAGATATGGCAAGAAATGGTAGTCGAATCCCATATTTGGCGGGATTAGTAGAAGGTTTTAGGGGGTGACGGTTACGATTTAGTTGAACAAGAAGGGGGGGGGGTTGAGAGTATGTGAGGGTGGCGGATTAGAGGGGAATGGTTAGGGTTTGGGGGTGATGGTATAATTCAAAGGGAGGGATGAATAAGGGCCGTTTTTCTTGAGAGATCAACGACCAAGATTAAATGTTGGAATGGGAGGGTCATGAAGATGGGGCACAGACCGGGTTTAGAGGGTTGGGTTACTTTGGTTTGGACTGGGGTGTTTGGGCTAGGATTTTGCGCCAAAATTGGTACGAAATTGGGGTTAGTTTTTAAATACCCAATATTTATCAAAAATAACTTATAAAAGTAATTAATAAATAACAAGAAATATTATTTGTGCACTAAAATGATTGGAAATAATAACTTAACATTATAAAAATATAAAAAGTCATTTTGGCACAAGTAATGTAATTGTACATGAGTATAGGCTATTATTGCAAAAATGTGTAACTAGCCTAAAAATGCAAATGCAATTATAGAGAAATGAAGTAAAATATTATAAAACATACATGTTGGTGTAAATAATAAATTTGGATGATTAAATCATCATAAAAATAATTTGAAGGATAATTATTGGATATTTATATAATCAAATGCAGAAAGAAATTAATTTAGAGCTTCTAAAAATCATGAAATATTATGGAAAATGCTTGTATAGGTTTATAAACTAAATAATGATACAATTATGCTATTTTAAAATTATATATATACATTTTAAAAATATGAGGGAAAAATTGGGTATCAACAACAACTTACCCCCTAATTCTATTAACTCGTTTGCTATGAACGCATACACCTTTGTAAAAGCGCACATCGGGGACATCAAGGACGAGACCAGGAAACCAAACCTTTTCAAGGTAAAGCAAGAGATAACGAGATGCTTAGGGAATTCGTATCGAGGTTCCAAATAGAACGGGTGGACGTGCCTTTGGTCGCAGATTATTGGGTCGTTCAGGCTTTCACCCAAGGACTCAATCCCCGAAGCTAATCGACTTCATTGCAGTTGAAGCAAAATATGATAGAATACCCGGCAGTAACTTGGGCTGATCGACGTCCATAACCAGTACCAATAAAAAATGAGGGTCGAAGATGATCAACTGGGGGCCCTTTCCGGGTCCATGTATCCCATCAGAGCTGGTGACAGATCCAAGAGAGACATTGACCGTGAACCAAGATCGAATAGAGACCGGTATCGACTTATGAGGGAGATCGAAGGGGTAATGGGTCCGAACGCAACACTATAAGAAGTGAAAGAAGGAGCGACCAAGGTCAGAATAACCGGGGACTCATGAGCAAAAACGGTTTTGATAGACCCATCGGGTCTAAGGAAGCACCAAGGTTATCAGAGCAAAACTTCAACGGCGATGCTGCCGCCATCGTATCAGCCATCAGATGCATCAAAGATACTAAGTGGCCTCAAACTTGCAATCTAATCCTGCCCAAAGGGACCCCAACCTAATGTGTAAATATCATGGCACTCACGGTCACAGAGCCGAAGACTGCCGACAACTGATAGAGAAAGTAGCTCGGTTATTCAACAACGGACACCTCCGAGAGTTTCTGAGTGATCAAGACAACAATCATTTCAGGATTAGGGACTCCAACAAGCAGATTGAGCAAGAGGAACCCCAACACGTCATAAACATGATCATTGGTGGGGTTGACATCCCCTAGGGGCCGATGTTAAAGTGCACCAAAGTGTCCATCACAAGGGAAAAGCGAACTCGAGATTATGTACCAAAAGGAACCGTATTTCAACGATAAGGACACTGAAGGCATCATGCAGCCACACAATGACGTGCTAGTTATTTTTGTACTCATAAATAAATCTTGAGTTAAGCGTGTGTTAATTGATCCAGGTAGCTCGGTCAATATCATCAGATCGAGGGTCATAGAATAGCTGGGTCTATAAGACCAAATTGTGCATGCAGTGCAAGTTGTAAACGAATTCAACATGATATGTGAGATCACTAAAGGGGATATAACCTTACCGGTGAACATCGCCGGAACCGTTTAGGAAACGAAGTTTTATTTTATCAAAGGAGATATTAGGTACAATGCCCGGGAGGCCATGGGTTCACAACATAAGAGCATTACCCTCGACATTACACCATGTGTTGAAATTCCTCAAACTAGGAGGAGTTAAAACAGTTTACAGAGAGGAACCGGCCGCAAAAGAGATGTTTGAGGTCGATAAGGTGGTCCCGATATCCGCTCTCTCAACATCAAAGAACCCAAGTTCAATCACCAAGGAAGAAACCAAATAGAAATCACCGACACTGGCCCCGACCGAACCAGAAAAGTAGAGGACGGGCGAGGATGATGACTACGGAGTTCCCAGGTCTTTCATAGCCCCCGACGATTCCAATGCCACCAAGTCAACGATCGAGGAGCTGGAGCAAGTCATACTGATCGAGCACCTGCTCGATCGGAAGGTATACCTAGGCACAAGGTTAAGTCCCGAGCTCAGGAAAAAACTCATTGAATTCCTTATAGCTAACATAGATTATTCCATTTGGTCCTATCTTGACATGATAGGGATCAACCAGAAATAAATACTCACAAGCTGAGCTTGGATCTGAAGTTTCAACCGATTAAACAGTAGAGAAGGCCTCAGTCCGAAGTCAAGCATGCATTAATCAAAGACGAGGTGTCTAAACTCTTTAAATTAGGCTCCATTCGGGAAGTTAAGTACCCGGATTGGTTAGAAAACGTGGTAGTGGTCCCCAAAATGGGAAATAAATTAAGAATGTCTGTAGACTACAAAGAGATGAACAAGGCATGCCCCAAGGACTCTTTTCATCTACCCAACGATCGCATGATCGATGCGACAGTCGGCCATGAGATCCTCATCTTTCTCGATGCCTATTCTGGGTACAACCAAATCCATATGGACCGGGGCGATCAGGTAAAAACTTCCTTCATCACTAAATACGACACCTATTGTTATAATGTAATGTCGTTCAGATTAAAGAATGCTAGTGTCACTTACCAACGCCTAATAAACCGGATATTCGAAGAACAAAAAGGAAAATCAATGGAGATTTACATTGACGACATGTTAGTAATGTCCCTGCGACTAGGGAACCATTTGGAATATTTGCAGGAAACCTTCAACATATAAAGAAATACAATATGAAGCTGAACCCGGAGAAATACGCGTTCGGGGTCAGATCCGAAAAGTTCCTTGGATTTATGGTGTCCAACCGAGGAATCAAGATCAATCCCGACAAGTTCAAGGCCATAGAAGACATCACCATTATGGACAATGTCAAGGCCGTTCAAAGGCTATCCGACCGCATAGCCGCCTTGGGCCGGTTCATTTCAAGTTCCTTCGATAAGAGCCATCGGTTCTTCTCGTTATTAAAGAAGAAGAATAACTTCTCGTGGACCCTGGAGTGCCAACAAGCTTTGGAATAACTCAAGCGGTACCTTTCGAGCCCGCCTTTGCTTCATACTCCGAAAGCAGACGAGCAGTTGTACCTTACCTAGCGGTATACGGATAGCGGTAAGTGGAGTCCTAGCCCACGATGAGGAAGGTACGCAGTTTCCTATCTATTATGTTAGCAGGACTATAGGTGAGGCCATAATTAGGTATCCTCACCTAGATAAATTGGCGCTCGCTTTGCTAAGCTTCTCCCGGAAGTTAAAGCCGTATTTGCAATGCCATCCCATATGGGTCGTAACTCCTTACCCGTTAAGAAACATAATGCATAAACTCTAGCTTTCGGGATGATTGGAAAAATGGGATATGGAAATTAGCGGGTACGATATTAAATATTGACCTCGAACCTGCATCAAATCCCAAATTTTGGCAGACTTCGTGGCCGACTTCATGCCGATCCTAATCCCCAAAATTGAAAGGGAGTTGTTGTTGAACTCAGGGACTTCCTCGGGGATCTAGACCTTATTTACAGACGGTACCTCGAACGCAAAGGGTACGAACTTGGGAGTGTGCTATAGCCACCCACGGGTAACATAGTTAGACAATCTATTAGAACTGTGAAATTGGCTAACAATGAAGCCGAGTATGAGGCCATGATTGCAGGTCTTTAATTGGCTAAAATCCCGGGGGCCGAAGTTATCAATACTAAATGTGATTCCCTCCTTGTGGTGAATCAAGTCAATGTGACGTTCGAAGTGAAAGAGGAACGAATGCTAAGATATCTGTATAAACTATAGGTACGCTACATTGATTTTAGGAGTATACCCTGAAACATGTACCCCGGGATCAAAACAACGAAGCTGATGCTCTAGATAGCTTGGGGTCGTCTGTTGATGATGATTAGTTTAACTCGAGAATGGTCGTACAACGCATGAAATTGGTAGTGGAAGAAGGACACGCTGAGATAATCTCGACAAGCTTAACCTGGGACTGGAGAAACAAGTATATAGATTACCTAAAGACCGGGATGCTACCATCGGATCCTAAAGAATCAAGAGCTCTGCGTATGAAGGAGGCCAAGTTCAGCCTGTCCGAAGATAACACCTTATTTAGAAGAACATTCGATGGCCCACTCAACATATATCTAGGGCCGGGAGACACCAAATATGTCTTGAGGGAAGTTCACGAAGGCACCTGCGGAAACCACTCAGGGGCCAAATCGTTGGTTCGTAAAATAATCAGAGTCGACTATTACTAGATTGATATGGAGAAAGATTCTAAGGAGTTCGCACAGAGATGTGATGATTGTCATAGGCATGCACCGATGATCTACCGGCCCAAGGAGCTGCCGCATTCGGTCTTATCACCTTGACTATTCATAAAATGGGGAATGGACATCATCGGTCCCCTGCCATAGGCACCCGGTAAGGCTCAATTTATATTATTTATGACTGACTATCTTTCTAAATGGGTTGAAGCTCAGGCATTTGAGAAGTCCGAGATCGTATAAGACAACGGGAAATAGTTCATTCATAGTAAGGTGAGCAAATGTTTCGAGGACCATAAGATCAAAATGATCCTATCAACACCCTATCACCCTAGTGGGAACGGGTAGGCGGAGTCTACAAACAAAACCATACTCCAAAACCTTAAGAAGAGACTAACTGACGCCAAAGGAAAATGGAAGGAAATTTTTCTCGAAGTCTTATGGGCATACCATACGACCTCAAAATCTAGTATAGGGGCCACCTCATACTCGTTGGTCTATGGAGCCTACTAGTTGAGGTAGAAGAACTGAGTTTTAGGTTCCGATATGAGACTGAAGAGTCAAATAGTGAGGACATGAGCACGAGCTTAGAACTATTGGACAAGAGACGCGAGGCCGACCTCATCCAATTGGCCGCCCTAAAATAACAGATTGAAAGGTATTACAACCGGAGAGCCAACCTCTGACACTTCAACATCGAGGACTTGGTGTTTATAAAGGTGACACTAAACACCCGAAACCCGAACGAGTGGAAGCCTGGACCAAACTGGGAAGGTCCATATCAGATTGTCGAGATTAATGGTAAAGGTTCATACAAACTCGAAGCAGGGAACAATGAGCAACTACCAAACAACTGGAATATGACCCACTTAAAACGATACTACTGCTAAGGTACGACCTCATTCATTCTTTTCTTCACATATACTGTGAATTGGACTAACATTTGTAGACAACAATCAAAGAATGATGTAGCTGTTAGGCCTGAAAGCACGCGTTGCACTCTTTTTCCCTTAAACTGGTTTTGTCACAAATGGGTTTTCCAGTAAGGTTTATAACGAGGCAATAGTTGATCGTGCTAACTTAGAATCAAAGACCGGTTATGAACCGGAATCGATGGTTGCCTCAACAGTATCCAAGCCCTCACGACGATCGAACTCGAATACTGGGGGCCATCACCTCGGGTAACGATTTTATCAAGGAAGGAAATTTTGTGTTTGAATAGTCTGGCCTCGGTGGATAGGATTTATTGTAAGGGACAAACATTCAAGTGAACCGTGACAGTGTAGACCACCTAAGACATAACACAAAGCTTGTACGCACTTATAATCTTGTATATTGCGCACATGAATGAAAAACAGTTTCTACCTTGCAGATACATATTTTGACCCTCAAGACTATTACATTTTGTTCCTCAAGGATATCGAGCCCAAGGGCCGCCTCTATCCGGATCCAAGAGATCACCCCCACTCGGGAACTGTCGTACAAGGAAAACTCCGACGGCTCGGGCTATCAAAGCCCGGAGGCATAGAAACCTATTAGGCAGTGCCTAAAATTTAAAGGCTACAGCCTCCTCACTCGAGGACTGTCGTCCAAGGCAAGTTCGGACAGCTCGGGTATTGATGCCTGGAGGTACAAAGCCAATTAGGTAGTACCTGAGCTTAAAAGGCTATGACCACCCTAGAAACGGATTGGAGATGTCCGAAGTGCGTAATCAAAACATAAGGCTTTCAAAGATTCCAAACCAGTTCAAAGGCTACCGTCGACAAAACTATAATCTAAAAACATCTAAACAAGAACTTTGGGGAAAGATTTTGGTCATACCGAGCACCCCCACAAGTTTCAAACAAAATATATATTGAGAGCGAGTCTTGTTCGAACCTCCGAGCAAGACCTTATTACTATGTTTTATTCCGTGCTAGGGCATTTGAAATCTTTTCAATCATAATGGGGAAGCCAAAAGAAAGAAACTCAAAAATTTCCAAAGGAAAAAAGCCTTATATATATTCCAATAAAAGTCTTTACAAAAGCCAACGATAACGGCCTCAAGAAAATGAACAAAATCCAGAAACAAAGAAAAATCCCTAAGGCACCTAAGCCTGATCTTCACCAGAACCCGCCTCGTTACCGGAACCGTCGGGGTCTTCTCCATCATCGGGTTTGCTGGAGCCCTTAGAGACTTCCTCACCCTCAGAGTTAGCCAGCTTCTTGGCCTCGGCCTCGAGACTTTTTGCATCTTTGATCTCGGCCGACAGGTCGAAACCCCAGGCATGGACCTCCTCGAGAGCCTGCCTTCGGGACAACCACTTCACATACTCAATAGTAACTTTTAGGCGGTCCTGGCTGCCTCGACATCAGCCCTATGCTAGGCCATAAGTAGCGCAAAACACAACACAAAATTTTTGCCCGCTAGTCACAAATAGTATAGATTACTTATCTTTTCCAGAGGGATTGGATTTAAACAGTATTCGAACAATCTTCAGTTGATTACTATCCAGGAAAATTAGTACTTGATTTGATGACTGTTAATATGATTAAATACTAAGAATTAAGCAAATAACAATTGGTCACCAAAGACAGCAGATGAGCAACACAGAAATATCAATGAGAGGGATAAGGGTATTTGACTAGATAGGTGAAGGATAACTGACTCGGGATCCAATTCTTGAGTTAATTCACATAATACGGTTGATTCTCATGAATTCACCCGATAATCAGATTACACTTGAACTTAATGTTCCTCTTTTGATTTAACGTTAATTCAGTAATTAATCCAATTAAAGCACAGTAAACAATTGCAACAATCAAATGAGGGTTATGATCTAAAGGGTAACTTCTCACGAATATTTTCCTATTTTCTAGTCCGATTAACATTTAACAATTCGAGAGGTTCTTTCAATTAGATATTTTAATCACGAATTTAAAATGGAGCATAAGATGTGAAGAAATTCAATATCAAAACTCCTCTTTCGATTAAGCCAAATAATAAATAGCTCGCAATACAAATTAAAGCTCCATCAATTAATTCTAACGATTATCAAGAATCGTATCCCTAATCAAGTTATCGAAACACCGTATCTGTCAACACCCTAATGGAAATTTGTTCATAACAATGGAGTAATACATCTCAAATAAGTTGAAGAACAAAGAAAACATCAATTCTAATGATTCGATACAAAATCCTATATTCCACTGATTGCAGGTTGTAATATTGATGAATTCTTGAGTCTTCTTGCCTTGGTTGGTTCTCTGATCTCCCGTAGGTCCAAAATCATGTTTTTGGTGTATTTATACCATGTAGAAACAAGCCTAGACGAAACTACCCTTTCCTAGACGAACTTGGAAATCATTCTGATGATTTTACATAGCCGTGCCGCCCTATGCAGCGCGCTAGTGAAGAAATCCAGAGAGCTTGCACTTCGTTTGTCAGACCACTTTTGCACTGCGGCGGAGTAAGGGCTTTATCTTAGAGTAAATTTGTTTGTTCACTTTTTGATATCTAGACTTGGTCCTCGACCTCGACCCCGAACATGATCCAGGCTTAATTTCTTGGACTTCTATTCATACTTCAAAGCTCCAACTTGTTTGATTTCCCTACAAATTACCTAAATAGCTCAGAATCATTTCCTATAAGGCATAAAACATGCAATAAGTATAATTCACTATCATTTAAGCTCAAACACACGTAAAATGCAGTAATTAAAGTGCAATACTATGGCTAAAACACGAGTTTCTAGCCTACCTCATCACCGCCCACTTAGACCATTGCTCGTCCCAAAGAAATCAAACTGAACTTCACCTATGGACGACCTTTTCATTAAACAACATCCCTAACACATCATGCCAAGAATATTTAAAATCGACTTAGTATCCTACCATAACTTCCTAACCTCAAGACTCGACTCAAAAGCACCACGCATTTTTCATAACCTGTTCACTTTCTCTAACACAGAGGTCAAAGACTTTATCTTACCTTCACCAAGTCATGTGCCCTCACACAAATAATAGAGAGTAGTTCCGCACACAATAAAATTCAAGAACAAATAGGAACTCAAGATAGACCGAATTGACTCACTCTAAGAATAAAATTCATGCGCCACAGAGAATGTACCATAAGCTTGCCCGTAGTATAATACTCTACTAATTGATCTCATTCAGTCAAGGATCAAGTAGGACTTTATTTTGGTAGTACTGTAGGTTGCGAGACAGGTAGGATAGATTTGGATATAGTGACTACACCTCCCTAAGCACTTTAATGCATATACATTAAGAATTCAAACCCCAGACTTATGTTGAACTAAACCCCAACCTTCACATCATATTAACACCAAGGTCCCAGTATACTTAAGCACAGACAAAGCAAGATTCACCACTAGCAAGGAATAATTTTCTTTATAACATATACAAACACCAACATTTTTTCTTTTTCTAGATTCTGGTTTTCTCTTCTTCTTTTTTAAATTCAATACAAGCGGCTCTCATAATTGTTTTCCAACAGTGCACCTTTTCCTTTTTCTATAGTTCCACTCAAAAACCCAACCATACCTCCACCTAGCTTTTATAAGCTCATAACAAATTCAAATGCTTAAGAGAGATCAGCGGTTCAAACAGATAGTCAATTCAAACAAATGGGTTAGGCTTGTAGTGTGGTTGCCAAAAAAAGGATTACATGCTCAAAAGAGCTAACTAAGATGCACAACAATTAGGTAGGTCACAAACATATAATTGGCTCAACAAAGAAATGTCTATATCACTTCCTAGACTGAATAAGCCTACTATTTTTCTTTGCAAATATAGGGCGCAAGTTCTAGCATTACTGAAACGCACAAAATATCAACAAAAACATCACTAACACATTGGAATATAACTCACTTAGGATCGTATCTTTCCCGACTCTCTACTCAAAGCAGTTAAGCAGAGTTACGATCAAGCAATTTATGGCACTTATCTAAGAGTGAAGAACTGAGACTAGGTGTCACAACTAAGACACTCACCACTCTCCAGGCATATGCAATCAAGAGAAATTGCTTCAAATTAGCACTATGACTCAAAATTCTTTATTCCTATAAAACAAAACAAAAAAGACTAACTACACCCGGTTCAAGTAAAATGCTTCAAGAACCGTGGCACAAAGAAAAATCAAGGGGGAATTACTATACTACCTAAGAAAGTAAAATAGAATAAAATAAAACAAAAGACATATTTTTGGATTATCAAATTTTAAATTTTTTTTTCTCGTTCAACTTCAAATCCCTCAAGAAGCTAGTTGACAAAATCTATCATCGGGAAGAGTCAAAACTAAACAATTAATTACTAACTATTACTAGCCGATAGAATTCAGAGTTATGATTACAGATCATATTGTCTAAGAAAACAATAAACAAATCAAACAATACCAACTGGCAAATAGAAAATAAGTACAAATACAATCAAATAGGAGCACCCAACACTTAAGAAATTGCATTGTACCCAATGCAAAACAGTAAAACAAGAGTGAAAAGTTAACTACCCGAGACCCGTGGCCAACTCTCATCAATACCCTCAAAAGTGCGCAGGTAACCTTCATCATCAGAGGGGACAGAGTTTGCGTCTTTATCTGATGGCATCTGTACTCCATCAGCTAAGCCCAACCACTGCTGTGTGACCGTGGAGAGTTGATGGTCCTCCTGCAGCTCTGCCAAGTCAACCCCCTCCCCCGAGCAGCGAGAAGACGCATATCAGCAAGTATTAGCTGCAGTGTCTCCTCAACATGAACACATCTCTGATCTACAGGAACAATAACAGCTGGGAGAGGGGGGGGGGTCTGTCATAGCTGTGATATCAAAAGGCTTAAGAGGCCGCAAAATTAGAATACCCTGATCATAATGGAACTCCTCCTCCATATGGTGGGTCCTCAGAAGCCGCGTGATCATACTCGGGAAATATAGGCGCGGGTCCCAATTGGTCGTACTCGAGACATCTGCTCAAGCATAGTCTTACCTAGAACAACTTATGTGAATGCTCTGTGAATCCCATGATTTGATTTATTACCCGGGAAGAAAATGGAATCATCTTGCCTCGCACCTCCACTTCTTACAATGCATCTAAACTGGTCTCAGATTGCCAATTAGCATAAAATTCCTTAACCATGTTCACATTCACCGACTCACCGGGATGGAGCAAGCTTTCAAAACCCATGTATATGATGTTGTTGTAAATCCCGGAGTATTTCCTGGCTAGCTTACCATCATCAATGCCAACTTCAGGGTCATGACTCACCATTGGAACAAAGGTTCGGTACCATATCCTAACATGAGCTGTCACATCCCGAATGCCATACTTGCAGCCTGATACTACATCTGCATCAGGATCAATGCGCTCATCTTCTTCCTCCACTAGGGCGGGGGAGGGTCCCCTACCTCCTCGACGGCTACTAGAGGCAACCTCTGAGGTTTCTGTGTTAGAACGTTTGCTAGGACGGCGAGACATTGTAACTGCACAAGTGGAACAACATTAGCCACAACACTTAAATTTAAAAACAAGACCAAATAGGGTAACCACCCCACACTTATTTTATTGGTATGGTCACAAGTACAATGTAGGTCAAGGACTCAGACTACCATATTGAAAGCACACCACACGAGTAATCAACAATCCACCCAACCACCAACATAACATTACAACAACATAACCACGGACTACACTAGTGTAAAAAACAAAACTAAACTAGTAATTAAGAAAAAAAGAAAAAGAAGTTAGTTTAGTTCACTACTAACAAGATTAAGATACAATACAACACTACACAAGCACATAACACGAATTGGGCACCCCATTTAGCACCTAGCAACACATTAGTATGGGGTGGTCAATCAGTTAGAACCCGGGGCTAACAAATTAAAGTTTCACAACATACGAACATGACCTCCCACCCCACACTTATCATCTAGCATCACATCCCACAAAGCACTTCCCTTCAAAATTAGCAACACTACACAGTTTTATGTCACTAAGGCATTTCAACAAACACATTGTGGGCATATCTTTCACCTTCTTATTTCAATTTAAAGTGGATTAGAATCACCATACAACCACATCAAAAATATCACTCACCACAACCAAAACATCACCACATCTTCACAATAGCACAAAGTGCACAAATATTACACAAAACTTCACCAATTTTCGGTCACATGGGCACCCCTACCAAGCTTCAACACAAATTAATTCCAACACCGTCAAAACACACCAACAATCACCCAAAATAATAAGAACAATGAAAATTCCACAAGTTTATGCAAGAATTTTTGCCAAAAGATGAATATTAACCAAAATAAATTGAAAAACTACCTAAGGTTAGAGATATGAACTAAGCTACCTTAAATTACTACTAAAAGAGAAGAGATGAGAAAAGAAAATTTACCTTGATGACTGATGGAAGTGAGAGAATTGGAGGTCAAGAACTTTGAAGAAGAATGGGGGATTTGGGGGTGAGTTAGAGAGGAGAGGTTTTGAGAGAGAGAAAGCTATGGTGGAAAGTGGGGAAAACATGGGTGTGTGGGGGGTGGAGTAGTCTGTCCAGTTTTGTTTTCAAAATCTGATTTTAAATTTTTTTTTTTTTTAAAAAATAAAGGCCGAAAGTTTTAGACAATCGCGTAGCTGGGCGCAGTGCCCCATGCGGCGCGGTAGTGGGGTTTTCCAGAGAGTCATCTCTGACAGGTTTTTTCGTTTGGCCTAGCACGACTCCTCATGTGGCGCGGTAGGCCACTTCTCAGATTCCCGATTATTTTTCACTTTTATCCTACGGGTCGCACCCCGACTCTATTTTGTACTTATTTTGTGTTCGATTCATGATCATACCTGTTCAAACAATTATCAACACTCCTAAACTCTAATAATCCTAAACTACCATTATCTAACTAATCTACCAAAGCAATAAAGAGGGTTATAAGTAGTTCTGAGTTATAGTCATCAGCTTGACTCCGTCACTTAGGCTCATTTGATCACGATGCTGGAGGATTGCTTGTCAAATCCTCCAATAAGGTATTGTTTCAACTTGTTCCCATTCACCTTAAAACTTTAATTCCGTTCTTCATCCTGTATTTTAATGGCGCCATACGGTGAGACGTGTTTCACCACATATGGACTTGTTCATCTTGATTTGAATTTTCGGGGATCAACCTATGTCTACTATTGTACAATAAGAGTTTGTCTCCTTTGTGAAACTCTTTTGGCTTAATCTGATGATCATTCTACCTCTTTGTCTTTTCCTTAAAGATTCACGCATTTTCATACCCGTCCAGTCTAAACTCCTCCAATTTGTTCATCTGCGGCAACCTATGTTTACATGCAAGACTGTGATCAAGATTAAGCATCTTAATTGCCCAATAAGCGTTATGTTCTATCTCAACAAGTAGATGACACGATATTCCATACACTAATTTGATTGGTGAAGTCTCTATGGTTATTTTGAATGCAGTTCTATACGCCCATAGAGCTTCATCAAAGACCAATCTTTATGAGAAGCACTAATCGTCTTTTCAAGAATTTGTTTAAGCTCACCATTAGCCACTTCAAATTCCCACTAGTTTGGGCATGGTAGGGGGCTCCTATTTTGTGTGTGACCCCATACTTGGAAAATAGTGCAGCAAACTTCTTGTTCACAAAGTGTGACCCATTGTCACTGATAATCACTTGAGGTGTCCTAAATCGGGTAAAGATGTTCTTCTGTAAGAACTCACACACCACCCGAGCATCATTGGTCCTAGTAGGTATTGCTTCAACCCATTTAAAGACATAATTAATGGCTACTAGGATATACTCATATGAATAAGACGATAGGAACGGACCCATGAAGTCAATGCCCCAAATGCCAAATATTTTACATACCAGAATGGAGTTTAGTGGCATCTCATCCCTCTTGCTAATGTTACCTATCCTTTGACACTTGTCACATGCAGCTACATATGCCCGTGTATCTTTGTACAAAGTAGGCCAGTAAAAACCGGTTTCCATGACCTTGCTGCAGTGCGATTTCCATCATAGTATCCTCCAGCTGCTCCATCATGGCAACGAGAAAGAATTCTTTCCATCTCTCCTTTAGGCACACACCTTCGGATCACACCATCTGCACATAGTTTTAATAAGAAAGGGTAATTCCAAGAATAAATTTTTACCTCACCTTGAAGCTTCTTTCGTTGATCACGAGAGAGTTCACTAGGCCACCATCCACTAGCCAAGAAGTTGGCTACATCAGCATACCAAGGCGGTCTTTCGGAGATTGTAGCAATGGAAAAAATCTGCTCAGCATGGAACTATTCTCTTACATCAACTGTTTCAACTAGAGGTCACTCAAGTCGAGATAGATGATTAATGACTTGATTTTTTCTGCCCTTCCTATCTTTGATCTCCAAGTCAAACTCTTGGAGCAACAACACCCACCGCATCAGACGCGACATGGACTCCTTCTTACTCAACATATATTTCAAGGTTGAGTGATCCGTGTGTACAATTACTTTTCACCCCACCAGGTATGGTCTAAACTCTTCAAAAGAAAAGACCAAAACAAATAACTCTTTCTCAATAGTGGCATAGTTGACTTAAGCATCATTCAACGTCTGGCTTTCATAGTAAATGCGCCTAACCATTTTATATTTTCTTTTCCCTAGAACTGCCCCCCACAGCTACATCATTGACATCGCACATTATCTCAAATGGCTGTCTCCAATCAGGTGTCACCATAATAGGAGCATTGACAAGGTTTTCCTTTATCAATTCAAATGATCTTTAGCGCTCCACATTGAAAACAAACTTGACATCTTTCGCTAGCAATGCAGTCAACGGTTTGGTAATGCTGGAAAAGTTTTTGATGAACCTCCTATAGAACCCAGCATGTCCCAAGAAACTCCGCATGTTCTTCACAGAAGTCGGTGGAGACAACCTAGGAATTATATCAACCTTAGCTCTATCAACTTCAATTCCATGTGCAGTCACTTTGTGGCCCAATAAAACTCCCTCTTTCACCATGAAGTGACACTTCTCTTAGTTAAGAACCAAGTGCGTGGCTTCATAAGGTTCTAGCATGAGCTCAAAATTCTTCAAGCAGTCCTCAAAGTAATCACCGAAGAGGGAAAAATCATCCATGAATACTTCTAGATGCTTCCCCATTAAATCGGAGAACATAAACATCATGCACCTCTGAAAAGTGGCAGGTGCATTACTCAAACCAAACAACATCCTCCTATAAGCAAAAATACATGATGGGCAAGTGAATGTGGTCATCTCAACATCTTCTAGGGCAATGAGGACCTGATTGTAGCCTGAGTACCCATCCAAGAAGAAGTAACATCCATATCCAGCCACTTTCTCGAGCATTTGATCAATAAAAGGGAGAGGGAAGTGGTCCTTCCTTGTTGGATCATTCAACTTTCTATATCAATGCATATTATCTACCTAGTGACTGTTCTTGTCAGGATCAATTCATTATATTCATTTTTCACCACTGTCATGCCACATTCTTAGGTACAACTTGTACTGGACTAATCCACTGTCAATTAGAGATGGGTAAAATCACTTCCGCATCTAGTAACTTGATGATCTCCTTGTGCACTACATCCTCCAAATTTTTGTTCAGCTTGCGTTGGGGCTGCACCACTGGCTTGATATTTTCTTCCAACAAAATCTTATGCATGCAAATGGTCGGACAGACTCCTTGAATATCAGCTACACTCCATCCAATGGCCTTCTTGTTCTTTTTCAGCAGCTCCACCAGCTTTCGCTCTTGTGTACCTCTCAAGTCACTAGAAATAAGCATAGGAAAATTGTTAGTTTCAAGAAAAGCATATTTTAAGTGAGCGGGGAGGACTTTTAATTTCACATTAGCCTTAGAAGCCTCCTCTTTTAATTCCTCCTCATCAACCACTTGATCCTTAGTTTCAAGAGCTTTATCCTCTTTCTTTATTTCAGAATCTTCATCCTCCACCGTGCTAAACTGAGTAATACACCTCTCTAGAGTATCCCGCACAAGCTTGTCAAACTTGTATTTTTCAGCCAATTATCCAACAACATCCAGCTTGAAACACGAGTAGGCGGACGCCTAATCACCGGGGTATTTCATCATCCTCTTCATATGGAACACCACTTTTTCGTTTCCCACTCTAAGCATAAGCTGCCATTCATAGATATCAAGGATAGCTCTTCCTGTACATAAGAATGGCCTCCTTATAATTAGATGTACCTTCTTGTTCACCTCATATCCACCACAATAAAGTGTACGGGGAACACAAACTTATCCACCTCCACTAGAATATCCTCAATTATTCTGTCAGGTGGAATGGTGGTTTGGTCAACTAGCTGTAGGGAAACTGGTATCGATTTGATCATTCCAAGCTCACCGTCCAGTTTCTTTAATACAGATAAAGGCATTAGATTTATAGACGCGCTGGAATCACATAGGGCCTTGTCTAATATTTTACTCCCGAACGAGCATGGTATGGTGAAGCTTCCTTGGTCCTCACACTTTTGGGGAATTTTATTTTAAAATATGGCACTACAGTGGGCATTTAGCTTGACCACTGTTGTTTCCTCTAATTTTCTCTTGCTAGTTCTGAAAACCTGGTGGTCCTTGACCCTGGGGTCTAGGATTATTTTACTACCATGAGTTCAGACTCCCACTACCTGAACTCCACGAAAACCTGGATGTCCTTGACCCATAGAATTATAGTTGTTCGCGCCTTGGTAGTTTCGTCTATTAAAGTTCCCCACTGTGTTGACTTCCTCAGCTGATGCTTGGAACTCATGTGTAGGGTGTCCGAATCCACGAAAGTCACATACTGTTTGCGTCTCACTCTGTACCTTGGCCAATGTCATCTTTCTTATCTCCTTGGCCATGTTGTCTAGCTGGGCTTATATGGATGTGTTAGAGTCCACCTGGTGAACTCCAACTGATTTTCTCCTATCATTACTTTCAGTCGCCCACTTATTTGCATCCTTAGATAATTCATCAAGGATTAAGACAACCTTCTCCGATGTTTTATTCATTAGTGGTCCTCCACATGCAGTATTCAGCGTTCGTCAAAGACGGTGTCAGCCCATCCCAGAATTTCTGGAGTTGCTTCCACAAGTCAATTCCATTGTGCTGACACTTTCTGACATTCTCCTTGAATCTCTCCTAGGCCTGGGTGCTGCATTCTCGAACTGGTATTCAGCCAAGTTGCGGTTTAGATTGAATCTTCGGTCCCCATCATCGTTGACGATCTCATCAGCAATTCTCCATGCAACTTCTTGTTGTGCTGCCTCTCTTGCAACTAAGTCTAATCAATCATTCTCTTCATTTGCCATAGTATCTTGAGTCGAAGCTTGACCCAAGAATTTTTCTGTTAATTCTCTTTCTTTTCTCAAATGTCGCAGGTGTTTCTCCAACTCTAATTCGTAGGGTATCACTTCCTTTAAAGAGTATCGAGTCATACACCATAGAAGTCAAACATGTGTTCTGCACACAAGTGAGAAATGTGAATAGACTAAAGTAATATTTGGTTCTTGAATTATTACTAAAAATTATTTTAAACACTATTGATTGCAAATCCCCGGCAACGACGCCAAAATTGACGAGCACAAAACGCAACATAATTATTGTTTTCTAGTCAAAGATAGTATAGATTACTTATCGTCTCCATAGAGATTGGATTTAAACAGTGTTCAAATAATCTCCAGTTGATTACTATCCAGGAAAATTAACACTTGATTTGATGACTATTACCACGGTTAACTACTAAAAATTAAGGAAATAACAATTGATCACAAAAGACAGCAGATGAGCCACAAAGAAATATCAATGAGAGAGATAAGGGTATTTGTTAGATAGGCGAAAGATAACTGACTCGGGATCCAATTCTTTAGTTAATTTACTCTATAATACAGTTGATTCTCACAAATTCAATCGATAATCAAATTGCACTTGAAGTTAATGTTCCTCTTTCGATTACACATTAATTCAGTAATTAATTCAATTGAAGCACTGCGAGGCGCGTCGTGGTACTGGGTTTTTCTCAGAGTAAATTTGTTTGTTCATTTTTTGATATCCAGACTTGGTCCTAGACCCTTAAATGTGATCCGACTTAACTTCTTTGGCTTCTACTCATACTTCAAAGCTCCAATTTGTTCGATTTCGCTCCAAATTACCTAAATAGCTTAGAATCATTTCCTAAAAGGCATAAAACACGTAATAGGTATAATTCACTATCATTTATTCTCAAACACACGTAAAATGTAGTAATTAAAGTGCAATATTACGGCTAAAATACTGGTTTCTAGCCTACCATCAGGCCACCATCTCTTCAGCATCAACCATGGTTATTTCCAACACAGAGCTTGCTGTTTTGAGCTCCTTGATGAGGGTATCCCATTCAGCAATGGTCGAGCCCAGTTGAGACTAGAGGTCTTCGATTCGTTGAGATCGTACTTTGGGTTTCTCTCTCACCACTCGGAGATGGACCTCCACTGATGCCAGCTACTCCTGGGCAGTCTCCTTCTCCGAAGCCAATTGGTCCATTTTTCCTTTCCATTCTTCGACCATAGCCTTGACCTTGTCCATCTCGGCTCAGAGTTGATCGATCCTGTCAACCTTCTGCTGGACCTGCGAGGTTTGTCCGTTAGTCACCATGTCTAACTCGTCATCACTAACTTCAAAAATATTTACCTGTTCCACTAGGTCAGCATGCTCCTTCTGAGCCGCATCCAACTCAGCCTAGAGACTCTTGACTTCTTCTTCACGTTGCTCACTGAGAAGCTTATACATGTCTCTCTTCTCAGCAAGATCCTTGACCTCAGCCTCGAGATGGTTAAACTTAGCACGGTACCTGAGAAAACTTTCAAGATAAAGTGCCGAGGCCTGCAGAAATATTAAAAAAAGAAAAGGCATGAGAGAAATCAAAAACTAAAATCAAAGATGAAAGAGTGTAATGACGCCTTACCCAGTTCAACGCCGGTTGTGCTTCGTTGAACAAGCACGGCGTATCCACTTCATTCATTTTTGCGTGGTCTTGTTCGGTTACCAGGCACTGGAGATAGCTATCTACTCCAATTGGGGTAGAAAGAACCAGAGCATCCTCTAGGACGGTGATGATAATTGATAGATTTCGGCCTGGATCCATACTGGGGGGGGAGGGGGGGGCGAGCGGTTGATAAATATTTGGCTCGAGTTCAGCCTGCCGACCTCCAAAAATTGGTCTTTCCTCGGCTCCTCCAAATCACCCAACCTGGAGAGATCTTCTGTCATGACCCAAAATGATGGGCCATTATGAGTGCCCGAGTCCTACCTGTCAAACACCCCTAAGCATGGGTCTAAGATAAACATGAATTAAGGGTAGGTCATGAATAACATCTATCAATAAACTGCTGAATTACGTGAATAACATACGTGATGAAAACATGTCACAAATACATATATACATATACATGCGAAATACGGTAGGGCGAGCCAACAATGCTGCTATAGACAACTACATACCCAAAATTGGAAGCCGACAAAGCCACATACTATCCAACTATACATGACGGTCTATAGACCTCTAATAGAGTGTACAACTGTATATAGGACGGGAGTGGGCCCTGTCGTATCCATAGCTACATACAAAAATAGCATACCAAAACTAATAACAGCTCCGGATCAAGTGGAGCACACCAACTCTCGCTGATCAAGTATCCTAAAAAGGGGGATCGTCAGCTTGTCTACCTACACCTGCAGGTATGAAACGCATGTCCCGGGAAATAGGGGCGTTAGTACGAATAATGTACCGAGTATAAGGCATTAAATTCAGTACATAAAAGACATAGAAGAAACATAGAGTAAAGGAATCTGCCTGTAATTCTAAATAACTTTGTGAATCCTGAATTATTTGTGAATCTTGAAATATTCATACAGTCATTCATGTGCATATAAATGTCATATCATGCACAAGTATATGTGTACATAACATCATCAAGCCTCTGAGGGCATCCCGTCATATCATCTCGGCCGGGAAGGATTGGTAGTAGTACTGTTACAAACACGACTCTGCCAAAATTTATATAAATCCTGGGGAGTTAAACATTCGAGGAAAAATGTTTCTAAGGGGGGAAGGATGTTACATTTTGCGTTTTCATACATTAAATTTTCGTTGTAAGTTAATCGACGTAGGATCGAGAATGAGATTATTTTTGAGGTTATAAGTATTTATGCTATTTATAACAGGTAGTAAGTAAGTGCCGTAATGGTCAGAGGGTAAACAAATCAAAGAAGATGAGTTTCATTGAAGGTTTTCAATTTGAGATAAAATACGGTCCAAGCTATAATACCCCGTATTTATGGACTAGTGCCATACAAAGTACCACATGACCATGATAGCAAGGTATATAAAGTGTGTTAAAAGTTATTCGTATTTGAAGTAATTTGAGATATTCTTTATTATGTGGATAATTGGTTAATTATTGATTTTTTAGTGGGAGATTAGCATGTAATTGGAAATTGGTGGATAACTTTAGTGGAAAAATTACCCCAACGTGGCAACAAGGGGTTTAAATTGCTGATACTAAACAATGACGCTTGGCTTGAGTGGCTAAGTGTCACATTTAGGGGAAATTGGAAAAGTGATCTTTATCAAGTAGGGCCCACAACCACAATGATAAAAGGCCTCTCTAATTCACTAAAGAGATATGCTTATACTACAAAGTAACAGATGTATTCTCAAAAATGAATTCATATGAAACTTCATAATACGCTAGCAGCGTGAGATTTGCGATTCTAAGGGAATACAATGTAATCTTTCTCAATAATATCATACGGATTTTCCCTATTTCGATATCGCTGTTATGTGTTTCGTAGCAATTGACGTGTGTTAGAGGGATTGTCAAGAGAATCGGCTCAGGTATGTTAAGGCTATCCCTTCATTTTTTGGCATGATCCATATGATACAAACGAAATGAGTAAATGTGTAACTTTCATAAATGACTATATTCATAGAAGTGCTAGGGGTGCCTATGTTCTTGATTGACCATGTGTCTTATTATTATATCTTTTGTTCATGGGTCTCAGAAAAATATGTGGTTGATAAAGTTTATCCGAAAGGCATATTGATCGTATGACATTCCGAGAAATCTTATAAACTTACTTCTTATGCATTTCATTCATTTATACATGTACATTGACCCATGACTAGATGACGTTATATACAGATATATTATATGTATATGGGATATGGGAAAAGGTTACGGCGTTATATACGCACCACCACCTGATCATTCGGTATATGTTGATGATTTTGCCCATAGAGGCCGAGATGATATGACGGGATGCCCTCAGAGGCTTGATGATGTTAGGCACACATACGCCTATGCATGATACAACATTTATATGCACATGCATGACTTTATAAATATTTCGGGATTCACAAAGTTATTTAGAGTTATAGGCGGATTCCTTTACTCCATGTTTCTTCTATGTCTTTTATGTACTGATTTTCATGCCTTACATACTCGGTACATTATTCATACTGACGCCCTATTTCCCAGGGCATGCGTTTCATGCCCGCAGGTGCAGGTAGACAAGCTAACGGTCCCCCTTTTTAGGATCCTTGATCAGTGAGAGTTGGTGTGCTCCACTTGATCCGGAGTTGTTATTAGTTTTGGTACGCTATTTTCTATGTAGATATGGGTACGACGGGGCCCAATACCGTCTTTTATACAGTTGTACACTCTATTAGAGATTTGTAGACAATCATGTGTTGTTGGATAGTATGTGGCCTGGTCGTCTTCCAGTTTTGGATATATAGTTGTCTATAGCAGCCTTGTCAGCTCTCCCTACCGTATTCTGCATGTATATGTATATATGTCTTTTAAACATGTTTTCCTCACGTATTGACAGATGTTATTCATGACCTAACCTTAATTCATGTTTATATATTAGACGCATGCTTAGGGGTGTTCGACATGCAGGACTCGGGAACTCGTCATGGCCCATTGGTTTGGGTCGTGACTTCTTCCAAGGCGGTTGAGTCCACACCTTCAAAAAAGGAACGGAGGGGATTGTCCACACCATGATCCCCTTCATTGGATCACTCATTTTTTGTTCGAGCCTCTTCGGGCAAGGACTTGGTATAAGAAGGCGACACCGAAATATCTATCACATGAGGTGCCTCCTTCGGGGCATGACCAGTATCCCCAGGAGTCTCAGTTCTGGTCTCCTCATCGTCCTCCCTAATCTGAGGGAGATCGGCCTCATGAATCTCCTATTCGACAACCACCCGCTCTTTGAGGGAGATTGGTCTACAGGACACAAGAATATCATCCTTTTCAGGCTCATCCCTGAGCCTATAAAGCGAGTCTGAGTCGGGTGCTCGAGTGCCAGAACTCTCTTTTGGCTTGCGGACCAATCATCTCCTTGGCTTCTTCTTCTCCGAGATCGGGGAACTCGGAGCCTTTATTTTCTTTTTCTCTCCTACAGTAGCCCCGAGCTGTCCTAAGGTGAAGGGATCAATGGACAAGTCCTCATCCCCTACTGAAGGCCTAATATCAATGGTCTCAGGCAAGCCTGCGCAAAGAATAGAAAGGAAATGGGAATGTGATGCTAAAAAGGGATCCTAATGTTACTTATTAGGGAAAGAGATCTTACCGTGAGAACGAGCCTTCCAACGGCCTTTCGAGAGCTCGTGCCATGAGCGTTAAGAATAAGACATCTACGAGCAAATGCCCTCGATCCATTCCTTGAGTCGAGGAATGGCGTTTGGGACTCAAGCAAGGGCTTCACCATGATCAAGTCCAAGCCTACACTACATTGAGTAGCGAGGATTTCGATTCAATAATAACCCAACTATGATCGGGATCGAATCCACAGGGAGTTAATGACTGGAATTAGGTTTATATCTAAGTGACTTACGGGTTTTGAATCTAATTGCACTTCCACAAAATTGGGTTGACATTCTACTTCTATCTTTACTCTAATGATTGCAATAAATGCGACTAAGGACAATATTTTTGCTTAGGGTTTTTCAAATGTTTAAAGGGACTAAGGTCGTGACTTTTACCTAGGTGGTTATCTAACTAGTTGTAAATATAGGGCATGCTTGATTAGTTGGGTTTTAATATAGTTATCACACCCGGGTACTCACTCTATACCTCTCGGTAGTTTGAATGATTTTTTCCAATTTGGATTTCTAAAGTCCAAATGGGTATTCATATAAATCAAGTGATATTAGCTCAAGTCGAGTATTACTACCTCTAGGTTTAACCCTTTAATTAGGGTTATCAATTTCTTGAGTTCACCCTGATTCCTTGTTAGCCTAGTTTTCCTAGACTTAGTCCCACTTTCTCAAGTAGAGACTAAGTCATTTAGGCAGGAATCAATGTTTGAAACCATTAATTCTTAAGTTCTAGCCAGAATTAGGCTAAATATTCACTAACCCATTCACATTCAAGCCCTAAATCAAACACCAATTAAATACCCACACTAAGTTTGGGTCACAACCCTAGCTATGGGTTTAGCTACTCATAGAAATAGAAGAAATTAAAGATGAAATGAAGATAAAATCTATAATATTAGATTATGAGAAGAGAATCTAATGTTTGAAGACAAATCTAGTACAAAAATACCAAAAACAGCAAAAGTAGGTGACTCAGGTGCTCATACAAAACATAACATAACCTAAAAATGACAAAATGTTCTATTTATACTAAGCTGAAAATATCTAACAAAAATACCCCTGCGGAGGTTGTGCGGCCGCACTCTTGCTATCGTGGCTGCATAATTTTGATGTTGTCCGTGTTCTTCACTTTTGATTCTGGCTTGAGGTGGACTTTTGCAGACCGCACAATTTTAAGAGCGGTCATGCTCAGGATTATGCGGCCGCATAAAAATGATGCGGTCCGCACTTTCTTGACTTTCTCTTGAGACAACTCTCTCAATATTCATCATCGCGATCCGCACAATTATGTGTGCGACCGCGCTTGACATCCTGCGGCCGCACAATTTTGGTATGGTCCACACTCCTTCATTTTGCCAAGTTGCCAACTCTCTGATTCTTGTTCATCGTGGACCGCATAATTTTGATTGCGGCCGCACAATATTGGTGCGATCCACGCTCATCAATTTTCCAAAATTTCAAGTCTCTGAATCTCCTTTTTGCGGACAACATAGTTTTGATCGCAGCCGCATAATATTTACACACTGCATGCCTCTTTGTCTTGCTTTGGTTTTTGTTCAACTTTTGACACTTTGTGAGTTGATTTTGATTCCTTTTTCTCATATTGAACAATTCATGCAAGCAAGCACATTTCATTAGTTTTCGGGAATACCTTCAAGCATTTTGACCTAAAACACAAGTAAAAGAGAGCAAATAAAATGTCAAAATCCCTACTTATCAACTCCCCCAAACTTAATATTTTGCTTGCCCTCAAGCAAATAAGGTAATTCCCACCTCCACTAGAAAAAAGGATATTTCAGCTGGCCTAAGGTGAATCAATCATGCATCAATTGAGACTAACAATTAGCCTCAACGCAAATGAGTTATTAACAACACCCTCTTTTGACCTTTTGAGTACCATAGTTCTAATGTGACACTAGAGCATAAAGAGTTGACTTTATTCACCAAGGAAGCTCTCTCTCTATCATGTAGGTCATTGTGGAACCCAAACCCCTCATCATCTACTCTCCATGAGCAAATCTCACTTTATAATGCAACACTCGAACAAGGATTGTGAAGAAGTACGCTCATCTCTCTCAAAATAATGTCACAAGTCCGGCTCCAAGTACCATAAGCATGCCCCTTATGTAAATTACCACTTATGTAAGCTCACTCAACTTGAAATCATATAGGGCTTTTGCGGGAATGTAATGAAGGATTTTGGATCAAGGTAGGACTTATCGGAATATGATGGTTTCATCTTTCCTTAAGCACTCCATTTTCTCTTTTTGGCTCATACTTTTTCGACTCTTTGAGTCACTTTCTTCTTCCTTGGGGGAACTAGAGAGATGTAATGTCACTCTTTCTTGATCATGACAATCATTTTTCTCCTTTTCTTTTCATTCCATGGCTTTCATCATTGTTTTCTTTTAATCCCTTCAACGTTCTACCTTAGTCACTTTCTTTTTGACATTTTTCTTTTTGGCCTTTCTTCCTTTTCTTTGCCTTCCCTTTTCTTCATTTCTTTTTCTTCTTTGTACCTTTTATCACTTTCAAATTCCTCGTCTCTCCCCTAAACTTATGCTTTTGCCAATTGTCTATCAAGAATGCTAAGGAAAGATCGGGTGCCAAGAAAGGGTCATTATAAAATGGATAAAGGCTTGCAATGTGGTTATTGAAAGAAAAAAAGGCTTCGGCTCAAAGGGGTTGACTAGGGATATCACATTGGTAGGCTACGGAAGCTTTCAAGTTTCAAATTGGATCAAGGAGAGCCTACAATCATTTCTCAAGTCGAGCTATACTTAGAATTTTCCCTAGACAAGCATTCAGGGAAAGTTCTTGACTTATTGGCATGAAACTTGGACTTGCAATTCAATACCTCACCTTTCAACCTGCTGGATTGTTAAAGAGAACAGAGTCGAGGGCCACAACAACCCTAGCGAAGATTGAAAATCACAAATGACTCGAAGAAACCACTCGATGATTGTTTTAGTCAACACAAGAGTCTTAAGGTCATAACTAGAGCTATTCTTTGCCAATCAACTTTGTTTCTAACCATAGGTCAAAGGTCAATGTGTCAGTACCAAGTGAAACCTGCTTGAGACACTTTTATTCATTACTACTATTTATAGCAAAATATAAAGAAAATGGACTCAATCCCTTAAGAAGGTTGTCACGGCATCCATCGTTGGGAAGAGCCACTTGGTTCACACAACATCTACCTTTGGAAATAACCATAGCATTAAGAAAACCAAAGGCTTATTGTTCACACAAAATCTAAAAAGAAGCTAACAAATTAAAAAGACGCTACTAAAGTAAATAAGAAGCTATGCTACTAAGGAAAAATAATGAAAAAAGTTATGAAGTAAAACTACAGAAAGTAAACTTAATATATACAAAATGAAGTAAAGCGAATATATACCTAATGGAAATGAATATATAAATCAAATGGTAAAAATATATACATACCAAAAGGGAAAATAAACATAAAGAAAAATAGAGTAATAGTTATTACATACCAAATGTCAAAGTCAAATCAAAATGAACCACCCCCAAATGAAAATGAGCATCGTCCTCAATTCCAATAACAAATAAGAACAAGGAAATGGTAGAGAGTAAAGAAAACTCCCTATGTGGTCTTAGTCTGCATCGGGTCCTCAACATGTGTGGTTTCCCCAGCCTGCATGGGGTCCTCATCACCCTATGTCTCCTCCAACTGTATCTCAAAATCTTTTGAATGAGGGACTACTAGGTTGATGAGCATCTGTATCAGCTCCTCAGCAGTGTATGTAATTGCAACCGACTCCTCAAACTGGTCGGCTACTGCCTCTGATGTCTGTAGCACTGCTGCATGTGCTGCTGGGACTGTCTGCTCCATGAGAAGGTCCAGTGGAAGATCTCCAACAGAAGAAATCTTCTCAACCTCCTTGCGCAGCTTGTCCACCGAGTCCTTCGATGTTTAAGTCTTTCGCATCTTTTTCACAATTTTCCCCAAGTCCTTGATGATCTTTTCACGAGTATCTAGAGTCTCCAGGATCTCTTCTGGTTGTCCAGAATTTTCTTCAATGGTTCCTCCACTAATGGAGGTACCTGAAGCTTTGCTGGGGCTGATGACTGTGCTGCCACGACACTGGATATGGCAGTCAGCTTTTTGGTAGCTGCATGCATCCAGTTGTTGAGATTGGACAGTGTTTAGGACACCCGCAGTGTAGTCTGAGGGTAGGTAGATGAGGTAGGCACCGAAAGTGGCACTGAGTCATATGGTCCAGAGGATGAAGGAGGCATGATTGCTGCTCAGATAGAAGTACCAGCTGTTGTGGAGGGCTCGACAACTGCACCAGTGGCCACTACCTCTTCAGACTGGCCACTGGAGGTAGCGGCTTTACCCTTGAACTTAGGGTTGTCCACTCCCTGGACGTGGTACCATGAGAAAGGCTTCTTATCCTTCACCTCAACATCAAAATGTCTCGATTCTACCCCCTGATCTTGGAAATACTCTGTGAGGAAGTTGGGGTAGGGATATGACCTTTCTTCTTTCTGGACCACATTTGAGATGTTGAAGGATATCAAGGCTCCCACATTTATAGGATATCCGGCCATGATGTAAGCCACTAATACTGCCTGGGGAAGTGGAAGGATGTTCTCATGTTGGCACGGATCCTGACGGTTGCACACGAATGTGTTCCACCCTTTTGCTTCAAACTTAAGGGTGGCTTTTACTATCTAAACCCCTGTTGTGAGCCATGCAGATGTTGTCCCCAGGATTGCTAGTATCTCATCTAGCCATGGGCGAACTGCATCACACATAGCTAGCTTCTCCAGATATTGCACTGCTTCCACCTCCTCAAATCCTATATACTTGTTTAGTGTGTGAGCATCAAAGCGTATTTTAAAGTTCTGTACCTTCGTCACTTTGGTACCTTTTTTGATGTGGTCAACATTGGCATAAAACGCTTTGACGAAGTATTCATTTGCTTCTTACATTCGGCCGGGTGAACCATTTCCATCCTTTTCTTTCCTCAAACTGCTTAAGGACATTGGGGTTATGCTTGCTCAAGTCTTTTGTCAAGAATTGTCTCTCAAGAGTGAGCGACCTTAGGGACTACCATTCTGTGAACTTTGTATATGCCTTTTCAGTGACAAATCTTTCAGCCCACACCTCCGACTTCCTTAATCTGGCCAAGCCTCCAACAGTTGTATCACCCCCTCTCCCATCGTCCGGGACCTCATCATCATCATTGTCCAAATTAATGGGACTACCTGGAGTAGGTGGAGGATGCTCAGATGCTTGGCTACCCTACTCCGAACCTTCAGATGAACTAGAGGAGGATATTGGTTCATTGACAAGGCGGAGTCTCCCGGGGAATTGTTGTGATTGTGCCCCGGTGGTGCTTGTACTGAATCACCCTCAGAAGCTTCCCTGGATGGGAGGTAGTCGCTGGTGTCAGAAGGTTCAGGAGGTAGTCTAGTAATTGTGGTTTTCATGCTTAGGATCTTTTCAACTGCCAGTGGTAGGTTGGGTTTGCCTCTACCCTAGCCTCGGGAGGATTATGCCCTCCCTTTGGATGTATCTCCTCTAACACGTGAACGAACCATTGTCTGCAACATACAAGTAGTGAAAGTCAGTTAGAATTGGGGCTCATCATGTGTATAGAATTACAATTGAAATTGCAGAACACAGCTTCTCAGAACTGGGTAGCACGGACCGCATAAAAGTGAGTACAGCCGCTGACTGTCCAGTGCGGACCGCACAAAAATGAGTGCGGATGCATAATGGCCATCGTGGACCGTAAGTTTTTGAGTGGGGCAGTAGAGATCTCGGGATCGGACTACTGGGTCTCTGAAGTTACCTCGGAGCGGACCGCACAATTTTGAATGCGGCCACACAAACCCAATGCGGACCGCACAATTTTGAGTACAGCCACATTTTTGTTTTGTTGGGTCTCTGAAGATGAATTGTGCAGACCGCACGAAATTGATTGCGGCCGTAAAAATATACCTCGGACCGTAGAAAATTAAGTGCGGCCTCACAAACTTATCAATCATAGGTTTCCTAAACCTAGGGTATCCGGACCGAACAATAATGTATGCGGACAAATACCCTAGTGCGGACCGCACAAAAATGTGTGCGGCCGCAAAAATTCAAATCAAGAAGCACTGACTTATATTTTTACGCAGGGGTTTCACTAATTAGACATGATTTGTGCAATTAAACATGAAAAGCTACTAACCCCAGCCCCCATTGAGCATTCAAACACTACCCACATGATTCTAAACAAGATTTATCAACATTTGACATTTTAGGCATGGACCTAAACCTAGATAAAAAGAAAACTAAAACACCGAAAAAGAAAAAGAAAAATATGAAATTAAATCATTGAAATCAACCTACTAGTTGTGAAGATGTAGCAGGAATTTACACTTGATGAATATGAGATGAGATTGAAAACAAGAGAGAAAGTGCAGTGTGCTTAGTTTAGCTTGAGAGGTCAAAGTGTATAAAGTGTGAAGAGTCTCAGAAAGTCCTATTTATACTATGACCAGCTGGACCTACTAACTCACCTATGTGCGGCCACATAATTTTGGTGCGGTCCGCACTCTTTACCTTTTACTTGACACTGTGACGTGGTCCGCATAAAAGTGATTGTGGCCGCACAAATCGTGCGGTCCGCAAAATTTTGAGTGCGGCCGCGAATCCTTAAGGATTTTTGTCAAGCCAAACTTCAGAGAATTTTCAATTTTTATCTTCCAATGGTGCGACCGCACAATTCGTGCGGTCTGCACAATTTCACCACTTGGTCAATTTTTTCCTTGCAAATTTCCTGCACTGGACACCCAATTCTTGCATACACTTCATAACTAGTTAGCCCAAAATAATGCCTAATCTAAAAATAAAATCCCGAGAAAGAAAAATATGATTTAACGTCGCGGCACGATGTATGTTACAATCATTCACTTGAAAAGGAGCAATGCCACAACGTGGACATCATCAACATTACCAAGGTAGTGCTTCACTCGGTGCCCATTGACTCTAAATATCTCACCATTATTATTTTTCAAATCTAGAGCACCAAAAGGAGTCATATGTACCACTTCAAAAGGACCACTCCACTTTGATTTTAGATTTCCCGGAAACATCCGTAACCGAGAGTTGAATAAAAGGACAAGGTCACCTTCTTTGAATTATTTGTTCTAGATATACTTATCATGGAGGTATTTCATCTTGTCCTTATACAAGGATGAACTGGTGTAATCATGGAACCGGAACTAATCAAGCTCATTCAATTGCTCCACCCGCAGATTTGCATCTACATCCCACTCAAGGTTCAATTTCTTCAACGCCCACATGGCCTTATGCTCTATTTCCACCGGGAGGTGACAAACTTTTCCGAACACCAAATGATACAGAGACATACCAATTGGAGTTTTGTAAGCTGTTCTATAGGCCGAAAGAGCATCGTCAAGTTTCCTTGACCAATCAATCTGGTTTGCATTGACAGTCTTCGACAGAATCTCTTGATCTCTGAGACTTCAATCTGTCCACTTGCCTGGGGCTGATAGGGGGTCGACACCTTATGAGTGACACCATACTTGGAGAGTAAAGTGTCAAAGGCCTTGTTTAAAAAATGTGATCCCCCATCACTAATGATGGCCCTTGGGGTTCCAAACCTTGTGAATATTTTTTCTTCAAGAAAGCTACCACACTCCATGCTTCATTGTTGGGAAAAGCCACAACTTCAACCCATTTGGACAAGGGACCCATAAAATCGATGCCCCACACATAAAAAATATCGATCTCTAGGATAGTGGTGAGAGGCATCTCATTTTTCTTGGATATCCCATCGGCCCTTTTGCAATCATCACAATGCTTAACGAGCTCGCTAGCGTCTTTGTACAAGGTAAGCCAATAGAATCCATAACTTAGGACCTTTGTAGTGCTTCTCGCTCCACCATGGTGACCACCATACGGCGAAGAATGGAAATATTCAAGAATATCCAATTGCTCTTATTCTGGAACACATCTCCGGATAACACCATCAGTGCAAATTTTAAAAAGATATGGCTCGTCCCAATAGTAGTCCAAGCAGTCCCGTTTGAGCTTCTTACTTTGGTTTGAAGAGAACTCATTTGGGACAATGCCGCTCACAAGATAGTTGGCCTCATCGGCAAACCAAGGCATCTCGGTCATACATGGAAAGGAGTTGTTCATCCGAAAATGAATCATTGATCTCAAGGACATAATGGGGCCTCCCCTCCCCCTCAATCGGGACAAGTGGTCCACTACTTGATTCCCACTTCCCCTTGCGGTCTTGGATTTCAATATCAACTTCTTGTAGAAGAAGTACCCACTGCATCAATCTCACCTTAGAATCCTTTTTGCTCATCAAATAACAAAGTGTCGTGTGATCGGTGTGAACAATCACTTTGGTACCCAAGAGGTACGGGCGGAACTTTTCCATAGCAAAGATAATGGCTAAGATTTCTTTCTCGGCCACCGTATAGTTGACTTGGTCCTCATTCATGGTCTTACTAGCATAGTAGACCGAATGGAAGATCCTGTTGATTCTTTGTCCCAATACCCTCCTACGTCCACATCGCTAGCATCGCAAATGAGCTCAAATGGTAAGCTCCAATTTGGTGCGGTAATAATGGGAGTGGTAGTCAACCTATACTTTAGTAGCTCGAATGCCTTCATAAAATCATCATCAAAAACAAATATGGCGTCTTTTTCCAATAACTTGCACAAGGGGTTACCACCTTTGAGAAATCCTTGATGAACCGGCAGTAAAACTCCACGTGACATAGAAAGCTCCTAACTCCCTTGACGGAGGTAGGAGGAGGGATTTTTGATATCATTTCATTGATTTATCAACTTCAATACCTTTCTTGGAGATCTTGTGGCCAAGGACAATGCCCTCCTCGACCATAAAGTGACACTTCTCTCGATTAAGAACCAAGTTTGTTTCTTCACAACGTGCCAATGCCTTATCCAGGTTGTCCAAGCACTCTTCACAGAACCCCCCACAACAGAGAAATCATCCATGAAAACCTCGAGAAAGTCCTCCACCATATCAGTGAAGATTGCTATCATACACCGCTGAAAAGTAGCCGGTGCATTGCATAAACCGAAAGGCATCAGTGAGAATGCGATAGTACCATACGGACAAGTGAAGGTGGTCTTGTCTTAGTCTTCAGGTGCAATAAGAATCTAGTTATATCCGGAATACTCATCCAAGAAACAATAATAAGCACGTTCGGGCGCCTGTCCAACATCTGATCAAGAAATGGAAGCTGAAAATGGTCTTTCCGAGTCACTTTGTTGAGCTTCCTATAATCCATGCACACTCTCCACTTGGTGACAGTTCTTGTGGGGATCAATTCATTTTGTCATTTGTAATCACTCATACCCCTTTTTTTGGGACATATTGTACTGGCGAAATCCACGAACTATCAAAAATAGGGTAGACAACCCCAGCATCCAACATGATCTCTTTTTTGACTACCTCTTGCATGGCCTCATTCAATCTTCTTTGATGTTCCATAGAGGGTTCGGCATCCTCCTCCAGTATGATTTTTTGCAAGAAAAAGGCAGGGCTTATACCCCGAATATCCATCAATGTCCAACCTATTGTTTTCTTCCTCCTTTGGAGCACCGCAAGGGTGGAATCTACCTGCACATTAGTTAAGAACGAGGAAAGAATAATAGGTAAAGTGGAAAAAGGGCCTAAAAACTCATACCTGAGGTGTGAAGGCAAGGCCTTCAACTCTAATGTGGGAGGATCCTTGATTGAAGGCTTTGTTGATGGAGTCTTCCGGTTTTCAAGGTCCAAGGAAAGTTTTCGGGGTCCATATGTATATGATCCCATTGCTTGTAAAGCATTGAAACATTCTACAAAGCCTTCCTTCTCATCCTTATTATGATTCAACAACACAACTTCCAATGTATCTTCAATATTAATCACAACACTTGTGTCATAAACAATTACTTCGATCACAAGATCCACGACGAACACACTTCATTGCTATTAGGTTGCCTCATTGACTTACACACATGAAACATAACTTTTTCATCACCCACTGGGAAAGGTCTCCCCAAAATGATTGGCACCTCTAGTCAACGTCACAGTCAAGTAACACAAAATTTGCGGGAAGTATGAACTTGTCGACTCGAACTAGTACATCATCAATTATCCCTAGTGGCCTCTTCATTGTCCGGTCAGCCATTTGAAACCTCATGGATGTGGGTCTTGGTTTACCAATCCCCAATGTCTTGAACAGAGAATATGGCGTCAAGTTAATGGTTGCCTTCAAGTCACATAAAGTTTTGGAAAAATCTAATAGTCCACGGGATTGTAAGAGCACCGAGGTCTTCCAACTTTGGAGCCATGGAATGCATAATGGCACTCACTTGATGTGTCATTTTGATCATTTCACAGTTCATTGATCTATTCTTTATTACCAAGTCCTTCATGAACTTGGCATATCCCGGCATTTGTTCTAAGGCTTCGACCAATGGCACATTTATGGACCAAGTTTTCATCATGTCAAATGAATTTCTTGAATTTATTCTCATTGTTTTGCTTAGCGAGCCTTTGAGGATATAGTGGAGGAGGCCTTGGCAAAAGGATCCTTGGCTTTGGACACTACCAGATCAGGTATGTCTATTACATGTTCCCTATACGGGTTCACATCATCTTGTGTCTCCTCCAAATTTTCATCAATGTCTATCCTCACCTCATCATTTTCTTGAACATCATTGCTTGGCTCCTCATCATCTTGCACCAACACATCATCGTTCACTTTCTTTCTTGAATTTGAGGTACTAGCAACTCCACCTCTCCCACTTCTTGTTGTCACCGCCATAGCATGCCCCGTATTGTTCCCACCTTTCGGGTTCACCACCGTATCACTTGGTAGTGCCCCCTTAGGGAGAGTATTCAAGGCTTGAGAAATTTGGCCAAGTTGTCTTCCAAGTTGCGGATAGAAGTGTTGCGGGAGGCTAATTGGACATCAGAGTCGGCGTTTTTCTCCATCATTTGCTTGAACATATTTTTAATCTGTCCCATCTCATTGTTGGAAGAAGTATGACCTTGCGATCGATATGGAGGCGGGTTGTTTGGTTGTTGATACATCGGGGCCTTTGAAAGCCCGACCCCCGATTTCCTTGATTGCTATTGTTCAAACCCCCTTGATTATTGTTTCCTCCCCATTTACTTTGATTGTTGCCGCCCCAATTACCTTGATTATTTTCTCCCCAATTTTGATTGTTGTTGTTTCCCCAATTTCCCTAGTTGTTGTTGTTTCCACCATTCCAATTTGCTTGCTGACCTTGGTTGCCCCAATTGCCTTGGTTTCCCTGTGATCTCCACTGTTGTTGATTTGGAGCATTGGTCTATTGACTTTGGTAATTGTTGACATATTGAACCTCCTCACCTTGATCATCATATGCATCATCTTGATTGTACCCACTATTACTTTGCTCAAATTGCTCCGGATGGTTTTGTACTTGTTAACCTCGTTGCCTTATCTTATTGACCATCATGTTTACTCCTTTCATGGCATTTACCTATTTTATCTCCTGAACCTCTTGAAGATTAGCCTTGGAAAATTGATTCATCGTGGTTGTCAACTCAGTTATGGCTTAACCATGATCATGTAGTTCCTTATGTAGGTGGATAACATTAGGGTCACCCTGAGGAACGTTGGCTCTACTTTGCCATGCCGAAGAGTTATCCACCATCTCATCCAATATTTCACTTGCTTCAGAGTATGGCGTGTTCATGAAGTTACCCCCGGCGAGTTGATTTACCACACACTGGTTAGTTGTGTTTATCCCCCTGTAAAAGTTTTGCTGGATCATTGCCTCGGTTATATCGTTGTTGGAGCATTATTTGACCATTGTGCGATACCTTTCCCATATTTAATGAAACGGTTCGTTTGGGTCTTGTTTGAAAGATAAAATTTCATCTCTTAGCGTCGCCATATGCCCCGGAGAAAAGAACTTTGCGACGAAATTCTCGGCGAACTCATCCCAAGTGTGTATGGAATTATTAGGCAACCTCTCTAGCCAGTCCAAATCTTTTCCCCGAACTGAAAAAGGGGATAGCTGTAACCTCAATGTGTCCTCAGAGACATTCATCTGCTTGCTCCCCCAACACGTGTCAACAAAACCTTTGAGATGCTTATAGGCGTTTTGATGTGGAGCTCTAGTGTAGAAACCCCATTGTTCCAGCAGTGTAAGCATGCCATTGGTTATTTGAAAATTGCCCGCCCTAATCCGGGGCAAGACTATTGCACTTGTGTATCCTTCGTTGGGCAATACCCTATGTGCTGCCCGTGATGGGGGTGGGGGAGGTTTTGGCATTTTATCGTGAGGCGGTAGGCCTCTACTTTGTACTTGAGGCTCAAGGTGAACCTCATCCACTTGTTCGTCATCTACCTCCTCCCCCAATGGTATATTTCCGAGGGCCTCGTTGTTAAGAGCCATTGGTACCTAAAAGCAATTGACAAAGAAAATTAGTAAATGGAAGGAAAGAAATACAAAACAAACAACTACTTATATATATAGCTAAGACCGTCTAACTCCCCGGCAACGGCGCCAAAAATTGATCGAGTCCAAGCCTACACTACGATTGAGTAGCGAGGAGGTCGATGCAATAATAACCCAACTATGGTCGGGATCGAATCCATAAGGAGTTAATGATTGAAATTAGGTTTATATCTAAGTGAGTTGCAGGTTTTGAATCAAATTGCACTTCCAGAAATTTGGGTTGACATTCTACTTCTATCTTTACTCTAATGATTGCAATAAATGAGACTAAGGACAATATTTTTGCTTAGGGTTTTTAAAATGTTTAAAGGGACAAGGGTCATGACTTCTACCTAGGTGGTTATCTAACGGGCTGTAAAATCTAGGGAAATCTTGATTAGTTGGGGTTGTAATATAGCTATCACACTCGGGTACTCACTCTCTACCTCTTAGTAGTTTGAGTGATTTTGCCCAATTTGGCTTTCTCAAGTCCAAATGGGTATTCATACAAATCAAGTTATATTAGCTCAAGTCGAGTATTATTATCTCTAGGTTTAACCCTTTAATTGGAGTTATCAATTTTTGGAGTTCAACCCAATTCCTTGTTGGCCTAGTTTTCCTAGACTTCGTCCCACTTTTTCAAGTAGAGACTAAGTCATATAGGCATGAATCAATGTTTGCAACCATTAATTCTTAAGTTCTAGCAAGAACTAGGCTAAATATCATTAACTCATTCACATTAAAGCCCTAAATCAAACGCCCATTAAATACCCACAATAGAGTGTGGTCAGAACCCTAGCTATGGGTTTAGCTACTCATAGAAATAGAAGTAATTAAAGATAAAATGAAGATAAAATCCATAATATTAGATTATGGGAAGAGAATCTAGTGTTTGAAGACAAATCTAGTACAAAGTTACCAAAAACACCAAAGTAGGCGACTCAGGTGCTCATACAAAATATACATAACATAAAAATGAGAAAAAATTCTATTTATACTAAGCTGAAAATATCTGACAAAAATGCCCCTGCGGAGGTTGGGTGACCGCACTCTTGCTTTCGCGGCCGCATAATTCTGATGCGGTCCATGTTCTTCACTTTTGATTTTGTCTTGAGTTGGACTTTTGCGGACCTCACAATTTTGAGTGCAGCTGCGCTCATGATTATGCGGCCGCATAAAAATAATGCGGTCCGCACTTGCTTGACTTTTTCTTGAGACAACTCTCTGAATCTTCATCATCACGGTCCGTACAATTATGTGTTCGACCGCGCTTGACATCCTGCGGCTGTACAATTTTGGTGCGGTCCGCACTCCTTCATTTTGCCCAAGTTGCCAACTCTCTGATTCTCGTTCGTCGCGGACCGCATAATTTTGATTGCGGCAGCGTAGGGACTTTTGTGGCCGCACAATATTGGTGCGGTCCGCGCCCATCAATTTTCCCAAATTCAAGTCTCTGAATCTCCTTCTTGCATAGTTTTGATCGCGGCCGCACAATGTCTTTAGCGGCCACGTAAATATTTGTGTGGTCCGCACTGCAGACCTCTTTGTCCAGTTTTGGTTTTTGTTCAACTTTTGACTCTTTGTGAGGTGATTTTTATTCCTTTGGCTCATATTGAATAATTCTTGCAAGCAAGCATATTTCATTAGTTTTCGGCAATACCTTCAAGCATTTTTGACCTAAAACACAGTAAAAGAGAGCAAATAAGAGGGAAAAATCCTTGTTTATCACACCACAGCATACTGATGAAAAAAAGTAAGATAAAACATAAAATCGACATTTAAAAGAAAGCGATGGTTATGTGATACATTCCACTTCTCAGGGAATGGCCTGAATTTGGTAGGGATCAAGTTTGCGGTCCTCGCCTGGACAAAACGTCCCTGCCAGCTTCGATCCCGGTCCTCATCGATGCTTGAAAATGGGGCTTTGCTAGCCCTGCGTATGATCATTATCACCCCTCCCCAAAAGATTCAGGGACTGTACATGAGGAGTAGATGATCGATGGTTAACAAGCAGGAGTCGATTTTTTTCACAATGAATCGGAGGAGGATTACGATCCTCTACAACAATGGGTGGATTTGATTGAGGCACACTTCATACCTCCTACATAAGTCCAAAATAACCGGGTCCACCGAGCCCAGTGTGAAGGGGTAAGTGCAAAACACTCTGATACCCCTCCACATGAGTAGTAATGTCGTCATTAGGCTTGAGGATTACTATGTCCTTATTCGCGCAGCCGCAGTCCTTACGAAGCGCAGGAAGTACGGCCTCGTGATAGAGCAAATGTACCTAGCTACCACCTCGCATCGTCTTTCCGATGAGGGATTTTCGACCTTAAAGTCGTCTGCGATCGAATACCCCTAGGGACGAACATTTTCAAGGGAGGCTTGGCTGTCGGTTCATCGGTAGCACGCCCAGAGCGCACCTCTCGAGGTCAACCACATCGGGAGTGGTCTCTTCGACTTTGGTGGTCGACCGTGAAGAAGAAGAAGCAACTTTTTGAAGAACAGTCTTGGAAGTCTTTGCCATTGTTATCTGGAAAAAAGTTTGAAGAAGTGAGAAGGAAGATTGGGAGATGAAGGATAAAAATTTGCTGTGAAAATCAAGCGTGCTTGTTTGGGTAGAAGATAAATGAAAACTGCAATTTGTTGAAAAATCTTGAAGAACAAAGGTAAAATGTTGGGATATGAAGAGAGTAAGTGATATCCCGAATGTACGAAGGTGGAAGCTTGGTCAAAAAGTAAAAATTTAACGAAGGAGGGGGTATTTATAGAAGCTTCGCGTCATTTTGTGCCTAGGGTCTGTCGATGGCCGACACACGTTTGAAGTCATTATGATGTGACAGACGGGACGTTTCAGATTCTATATCATTTCCGTAAACCTACTCTCCGAGAAACGAGGGGACTATCTGTATACGGTTGAAATCGAGCCCGTGGGATGCCTCGGCTTTCGATGAATCAAATAAAGCAAGAGACGTGACGACAAGGAACCAGAATCAAGACAAGAAGCCCCTCGAGCCAGGGTCCGGGAAAAACACCCGACCTCGAGAGTATCGGGGCCATGACCCCGAGTTTTGTTCGAATCCCAAAGGCCTCGGACAAAACTACTAAGTAATCGAGCACTGCCAATAAAAGGCCATGATATCCGTGACCAGCCGGATATCACGGCATGGATCTCGTCACGTATCAACAGAGAATCGGTGATTAGTTAAACATAAAATATTTATATTTTATGGCATTGTACTTAGGGTGAAACTCCCATACTATATAAAGGGGGTCATTATTCATTAACTACATTGTAATACACACATCAAGGCAATATACTCTTATTCTCTGTTATTCAAAGCTCTTATTGTTGTTCATCGAATCATCAGTAACGTGAGTCCGTGATCGAAGGTAGGCATTTCATTAAGCTATTACTAAGTGCGAGATCACTCCTCTTGATTGGTTTGACAATTTATCATGTTCTTTATGTATTTAAACTAACACAATTTATCGTTTGTATTGAATTAATCCAAGTATCCTTAAAATCACTTACAAGTTTAATTGTTATCCGTTTTTAAGGTAAACATGTATATTTCTCAGAGTTGACATCATAAGAGTACTTCCCATTTTCCAAGAACTTTGTATCACTTATGCTCTGTTTCCGCACCCTGTTACTATTGTAGTGATTGTAGTTTGTGGGGTAGCTTTGTTCTTGTAGTAATATTTTATGTTAGTTTGATACATGGCTGTGGGAATATTATCCCAAACCAAGCCTTGTTGCTGATTTTTGTAGTTGTAGTAAGTGCTATCCCCATTATGATACTCCTCCTCCTCATCCTTGTTGTTGTTATTTTTGTTGTTGTTGTTATTAGTACTGCCACCATTGTAGTACTCCTTGTTGTTGTTGTTGTTGTTGTTGTTGTTAGTACTGCTACCATTGTAGTACTCCGTGTTGTATTTGTTGTTGTTAGTACTGCCACCATTGTAGTACTCCTCGTTGTTCTTGTTAGTACTGCCACCATTGTATTACTCCTCGTTGTTCTTGTTAACACTTTCCACCATTGTAGTACTCCTCGTTGTTCTTGTTAGTACTGCCACCATTGTATTACTCCTCGTTGTTCTTGTTAACACTTTCCACCATTGTAGTACTCCTCGTTGTTCTTGTTAGTACTGCCACCATTGTATTACTCCTCGTTGTTCTTGTTAACACTTTCCACCATTGTAGTACTCCTCGTTGTTCTTGTTAGTACTGCCACCATTGTATTACTCCTCGTTGTTCTTGTTAGCACTTTCCACCATTGAAGTACTCATTATTGTTGTTGTTCTTATCGTTCTCTAGGACTGTGACGTAGGTGACATGATTGTTATTCTTGAGAATGTATTTTATATTGGGAATATTATTAGTTGGATGGTGGTGGGGTTAGTTTCTTTGTAGGATTTCTCTATATTATTAGTAGTGGTTGTGGATGGAGGAATTTGACCAGACTCATGACCATATAGGCCATAGCCATTATTTTCATTTTCAGGCAAGAAGTTTGGTTCTTGTTCTTTGTCGAAAATAACTACTCGTGTCTTTTTTTCAGCATTGTAATAACAGGAGATTTTGTTAAAAAATTGACTTTTGATTGCATGGATATGCAATTAAGAAATGAGGGATAAGAAAGAGGAAGATGAAAAAGAAATGATTGATAAAGGAAGCCATGAATAAAAGGAAAACGAAATAAATTTGTATAATGACTTAGTGCTGTGAACTTGCTATGATTGTTTCTTTATATAGGGAACACTTCTCACTTTTAATGGTACAATATTTAAGTGTGAATCTTATTTTTTAAATTACTTTGAAACTCTACTTTCCTTTTTTCTGATAGACCCTTAATGCTAAACCCATATCTCGGATGAGCTTCTGAAGAGTTGGGCCTATTCCTTATTGGGCCATCTTTCATTTTGTACTTCAGGGATCCGACCCTCGTCTGGTTATTTTCATTTTTAGCCACAATCACTTGTATATATAAATACAGTCACTTTACTCTATTCCAAATTAATGAATCACAAATTATTAACTCGGTTGTCCCTCATGTCTTCTCTTTCATCGACTTAGATAACTAGGTTTTCTCTTCTATCCAATCCTCATATTCCTCGTTGATTTCATGGGTTAACATGGTATCAGAGCATTGATCCGAGCTGTCCGCAATGTTCTTCATCACTTTATCGATTTGGTTTTCAGTTTTGTCAATCACAACTTCTCGGACGATTTCGATGGTGCAGACGAAGTTTGGGGTTTTTCTACAAGACCAGGTTTCACTTTGCTTGAGTTCACTGAAGGCTTTCCGGTACCATATTTTCGACTTCTCACAGTTATTTGATAGATTGTTCAATTTTGGTGCCCTAATTTGGAAAAATCTTCATATATGTGTTTTGTTCTTCTGTGTATTTGATACAAATGTTGGGTGTATATGTTGAGAAATCTTATTGAGAAGTTGTTATGTGTATCAAACTTTTCTTTAACCTCTACTTCCAACTCTGATTTGCATGCATGGCACCAAACTTGACCGCTACCTCCTCACTTATGTCTACTACAAGTCCATCAAGTACCTCACTTGATCCTTCTCATCCTTTATATGTGCATGCATCTGATAATTCGGGAGCTACACTGGCGATTGTCCCTTTCTCTAGTATTGGGTATGTATCATGGAGAAAAAATATTCCTATTGCTTTGTCTGCTAAGAACAAGGCTGGGATGGTTAATGGGAGAATCACTCAGCCACCTCTTGACTCTCCTTTGTATGAACACTATCTAAGATGCAATGACATGGTCTTTGCATGGTTGAGTAACTCAATGTCTAGGGATGTTGCTGAAATTGTACTTCATTGTGACACTGCAAGAGACCTTTGGAAGGATATAGAGGAGAAGTATGATCTGTCTAATGTTAGTAGGTACTACCAAATCCAAAGAGAGATTACTGGAGTCTCTCATGGTTCTACTGATATTGCAAGCTATTATACTAGCTTAAGAAAACTATGGGATGAGTTAAATACTACTTCATTTGGTCCAGCTTGCACTTGTGGAGCAGAACCACAGTGCAGTGAAGGAAAAAAACTCATTCATTTTCTTACTGGGTTGAATGAAACATACTTTAATGTTAGAAATAACATTCTTATGATGATTCCTGTGCCTTCCCTGGGTAAAGCCTATTCCATGTTATTACATAATGAGAGTCAAAGGGAAATTCAATCTTCAGGGTCTCCATTTCTTTCAGAATCAGCTTCATTTCATGCCAAGTCCACTCTTGTCAATAACACTTCAGTAAATAAGACTTATTCTCAGAAGGTCAATTTTGATAATAAAAAGAAAAATATTGTGTGCAAATACTGTAGAAAACCTGTTCATTCTGTTGAAAAGTGCTATAGGCTACATAGGTTTTCTCCTGACTTCAAACTTACCAAAGACCAGAAAACTGTAGCCTGTGTTCAGTTTGATGATCCTAGAACTGATTCTCTTTCAACTCTTGAAGTCTTACTTGGAAGTCCAGTTCACGGGTTCATTAAAGAGCAGTATCAACACCTCATGAGTCTATTTCAACAGTCTCAAATATATGCTGCAACTCAGGATCCTAGCACTAGCTCTTCTGCTATGGGAGCATTTGTAGGTGTATTTTGTAGCTTTGCTGTATATTTTGTTGCTTTATGTTGTGCTTCTCAATTAAAGGTTAATACTTGGGTTCTAGATACAGGATCTACTAATCATATGACCCCACATAAAGAACTTCTACACAATATTCAACCCTTACCCTTTCCTTACTTAGTAACACTTCCAAATGATTACAAAGTAAAAGTCAATTGCACCGGTTCTTTAAAACTGTGTAATGATCTCATTTTAGCAAATGTTCTTTTAGTTCCCTATTTTCAATTCAATTTGGTTTATGTGCCACAGTTGGTAGAACAATTTGACCGTACAACCCTCCTTACCAATATTTCTTGTTGTGTACAGGCATCTTCTCTGACGGGACCACTGAAAATTGGTAGAGCTGCTAATGGGTTATATGTCATTCATTCAGATCTTATTGTGGCACGGTCTATTTCATCTGTAAATATCATTTCAGCTACTTCTTCATTTCTTATATGTGATTACAGTGCTTGCACCACTACTTGTAATCATGTTTCTTCTATTAATAATGCTGATATTTTATGGCATCAAAGACTAGGGCATATGCCATTTAATAGAATGAAATCTATTTCAGTTCTTTCTAACAAATTATCTTCAAAAAAATCATTTATTTGTCTTGTTTGTCCCTTATCTAGAAAAAAGAGACTCCCATTCCCAGATAGTACTATCAAGTCTACTCATTCTTTTCAACTTGTACATATTAATCTATGGGGTCCTTATCATACAAGAATATATAATGGTTTTAGGTATTTCTTGACTATTATTGATGATGTTTCAAGGGTGAACTAGACACACTTACTTTCCTGTAATAGTAATGCTTTCTCTATTATCAAGGCTTTTGTTTCCATGATCCAGAATCATTTTAACTCTAAAGTACAAACAATTAGGTCTGACAATGCATTTGAGCTAGGTTCCATTTCTCAAATTTCTTCTTATTTTGCTGATTCTAGTATTCTTCATCAAACCACAATTTCCCACATTCCTCAAAAAAATGGGGTTATTGAGAGGAAATACAAATACCTTTTAAAAACATCAAGAGCACTTTTATTTCAATCTAAACTACCTGTCAAATATTGGGGTGACTGTGTGCTTACTGCCACCTACTTAATCAACAAGTTTTCCTCTAGTGTTTTACACAATCTGTCACCCTTTGAGAAACTTCATGGTCATCCTCCTATATATTCTCATCTAATAACTTTTAGTTGCCTTTGCTTTGCTACTTTGCCAAAGGTGGGTAGGGATAAATTCCAACCTAGAGCATCTCCATGTGTATTTCTGGTTATCCTTTAGGAAAGAAAGGGTATAAGTTGCTCAACCTTACATCTCATTCCATCATATTCTCTAGTTGATGTCATTTCTCATGAACATATCTTACCTTACCATTCTCCTCTCCCCCTCACACTTTTCCTACTTCTCCTAATTTTTTTACTGACATCTTACCTACCCCTACAACTTTTGCACCTTCCTCTGTTCAGGTTGCTCACTCTACCTTACCTATGACTCCTTCTCCTTATGTTCCTCCTGCCTTATCCTCTACTCCTTCTACTACCCTTTCTACTATTCCTCCCTTGTACCTCTTAGGAAGTCCACTAGAGAATCTAAGACACCTGTCTACCTTCAAGATTGTATTTGTTACTCTACAACTCCTACTTTTCCTGTGAATTCTAATGTAACCTCTACCGAAATTCACATGCATGAACCTCAATTTTATCATCAAGGAGCACCTTATCCTGCCTTGCAGGATGCTATGTGTAATGACTCAAAAGGTCATCCCGTGTAATTTTAGCTAAATCTATGTTCTGAGGCCGTGAAAACCTCCTTATATCTCACCTCAATTTGCGTGCGCAGCCCGAGCAAGTAGACAGGAAGTCGTTATGTGAAAAATTGATAAAAATGATATTTTTGTGTTGAAATTTGAATAAAGTTGATTTTAGTGAACATTTTTGGTAAATGAACCCGTACCCATGATTTGACGGTCCCGGAAGGTCTGTAGAAAAATATGGGACTTGGGCGTATGCCCGGAATCGAATTCCGAGGTGCCAAGTCCGAGAAATGAATTTTTGAAGAAAATTATTTTCTTAAAAATATAAAAAAATTTGAAAATGATATTTGATGTGAACCTATGTTATCGGGTCCATATTATGGTTGGAGCCCGGAACATGTTCTATATGATTATTATGTGTTATCGGTGAAATTTGGTAAGAAACGGACTCAGTTTGAGGTGATTCGGACAAAAAAATGAAAAAATTAAATGTTTTTGAAGTTTAAAAGAATTTCATTGATTTTGAGGTTTAACTCAATGCTTATGATGTTATTTTGGTGTTTTGATTACTTGAATGAGTCCGTATGATGTTTTTGAAGTTGTGTGTATATTTGGTTTGGATCCTCAAGGGCTCGGGTGTGTTTCAGATAGGTGTCGGGGTGTTTTGAACTTAAAATTTCTGGTGTTTTGGTCAGCTGCTGGTGTCTGGTGAATTTCTCTATGTGATCGCATAGGTATAGCTGCAATCGCATAGCTTTGTGAAGGGGGGAATAGTCAGGTACACTGCGCGATCGCATAGGTGGGCCTGCAACCGCACATGGGTGTAGGTGAGCTGGGGGGGATGGTAAATGCACTCTGTGATCGCACCTGTAGACCCGCGATCGCGTAGCTTAAGTTCCATTATACTATGCGATCGCACCCTTAGTTCCGCGATCGCATAGACCAAAAATCGCCCAGTCATTTTAAAACCCCAAAACAGAATACTTACACGGGACTTAACCCATTTTTCTCAAACTTCTTCTTCCCCAACCCTCTTAGGCGATTTTGGAGCACCTTTTCCACCATAGCTCCATAGGTAAGTAATCCTAACTTCATTTTCTTCCATTTTCATCAACTATGATTAGATTCTAGGCCTAAAATCATGGAATTAAACGGTAGAAATTGGGTTTTGGGTAGAGTTAGGGCTTTTTGGATTTTTGGGAATTTGACCTCATTTTGGGGTCGGATTTCAAAACAAATTATATATTCGGGCTCGTGGGGGAATGGGTGATCAGGTTTTGGTCCAAACCTCGTGTTTGGAACAAGCAGGACCGGGGTCAAATTTTAGAAATTTTGGAAGAATGTTGGGAAATCTATAATTAGGTTTTGGAATTGAATTGTTGAATAATTATTGATATTATTGAGTCGATTATGTCTAGATACGATTGTTTCGGAGTCGGATTCGAGAGGAAAAGTGGTGGTAGGGGCTTCTTTTGCATTCTTGGAGCCGAGGTAAGTGTTTGGCCTAACCTTAGCTTGAGGGAATAGGTATTGAGTCCTAATTGCTGCGTGTTTATTCCATGTTCAATGTATAGGTGAGGTGACGAATACCTATATATTGTTGTCAAGCATGACCGTGAGTCGAAAATTTGAAATTATATGATATTGTTTGGCTTTTACTATGTTTACGGGTTTAATATCAACTTTGATAGTTATTCATTTGGTGGAAATTCTTATATGTGGGTATTTTGAGTAGTTGATCGGATGAGGAACATTATGTTGGATTATACACATGTGTAGGATGGGTTATAGTTGTGTCCCTTGCCGTGACGATATTATTCTTGTTGATTATTCTGTGCATTTAAGGTTTCTTATATGTTAATTTCCATGCCAACTATTGTTTTATGTTATTATGCACGAGGGGGTATTCCGTTCCATGTTTATGTTGTTTACGCACGAGGGGACATTTCGTGCCGTGATTGTGATGTTTATGCACGAGGGGACATTCCGTGCCATGTTTATGTTGTTTATGCATGAGAGGACATTCCGTTCCACAATTGTGATGTTTATTGCACGAGGGTCATTCCGTGCCATATTTATGTTGCTTATGCATGAGGGGACATGTCGTGTCGTTTCTCTTCACTGTTTAATTCGTGTTGTCAATTCCCATTATTATTTTCGGATATTTGGACTGTTTCTTCGTTCCGTCATTTCAGTACTTGCTATCCCTTTTCCCTAGCATGTTTCTCCCGTTATTGTACTTACTGTTTATTTCTTGTGGTTAGTTCCTTTTATATCTTATTTAAATTGCACAGATGATATTGTTCATCGTGTCCTGGACTCGTCACTACTTCGCCGAGGTTAGGCTCGGCACTTAATCGGTACATGGGGTCGGTTGTACTGATGCTACACCTGCACTTCTTTATGTTGTGCAGATTACGAAGCCGGACCCAATGGACATTGAGCGAGGGAGTATCCTTCAGTCCACGGCGACACTGAGGTAGTCATGTAGGCGTTCGCAGGCCTTGGCGTCACCTCTTATCCTTTTTCTCATTTTCTGTTTTATCCTGTAATTCCAAGACAGTTGTATTCACTTATTTCAGACCATTTTATTTAGAAAAATCTTAGATTGTTCGTGAGATTGTGATACCGGTTTCTGGGGTGTAACTGAGGACGTTTTTATGAGATTCATCGTTAAAATTCTTGAATTTAGTAGTATTCTGCATTCTTTAATCATACTTGTTCTAGTTATTATTGTTATTTCAATTGTAAACAGGTAAACTTAACCAAAACGTTGGCTTGTCTAACAGGTTCAACGTTAGACGCCATTACGGCCTGAAGGTGGGATTTCGGGTCGTGACAAGGTGGTATCAGAGCACTAGGTTGTCTAGGTCTCACAATTCACGCACAAACTTGTAGAGTATGAGGGATCGGTATGGAGACGTCAGTACTTATCCCCCAGAGGCTGCAAAGTTAGGAATAACTTCACATTTCTTCTTCTCTGTCGTGTAGTTTGAATTCTAAAAGCTAACTGATTTTCTATTATATTCTCTCGCAGATGGCGAGAACGCGTGCTTACTCATCCACTGATCAGCAGCCCGATCCTCCTGTTGCAGCTCCCACGAGGGGCCGAGGACGAGGCCAATTCGTGCTAGAGGCCGAGGCAGAGCCAAGGCTCAGCCCAGAGCAGCAGCACCAGTAGAGGACCCACAGGTAGACTTTGCCGGTGAGATTCCTGCTCAAGCAGTTCCAGTTGGACCAGCTCAGGTCCCAGAGGGGTTCATTGCCACCCCGGTTCTTCAGGACGCTCTGGTCCGTTTAGTGGGCCTTATGGAGAGCATGGCTCAAGCCGGTATCCTTCCTACTACACCAGCCGTCTCTCACGCTGGAGGAGGGACCCAGAATCCTGCTACCCGCACACTAGAGTAGCTAGCTTCTTAGTTCCAGACTCCAGCACCTCAGGCAACTGGAGCAGCTCAGCCGGGTTTTGGGGCACAGATAGTTAAGGGGGCAGCTATGTCTGCTGAAGCTTTGTGGAGATTGGATCGGTTCACCAAGATATTTCCTACTACATTTACTAGTGCACCATCAGAGGATCCCCAGGATTTCTTGGACAGTTGCTATGAGGTTCTTCGGAACATGGGCATTGTGGAGTCCAATGGAGTTGATTTTGCTACATTTCGTCTTTCTGGTACCGCCAAGATTTGGTGGAGGGATTTCTGTTTGACCAGACCAGCTGGGTCTTCGCCCTTGACTTGGGCTCAATTCTCCGAGTTATTCTTGGAGAAGTTTCTACCAGTTACTCAGAGAGAGGGTCTTCGGAGGCAGTTTGAGCGTCTCTAGCAGGGATCTATGACTGTTACAGTATGAGACCAGGTTCATTACTTTGGTCTGACATGCTATCATGATACTCCCCACTGATTGTGAGAGGGTGAGGAGGTTTGTTGAGGGTCTAGCTCTGCCATTAGACTCCAGATGGCCAGAGAGACAGGTACTGATATTTCATTCCAGGAGCTGGCCAATGTGACTAGGCGTATTGAGATGGTCTTATTATAGGGCAGTGGTCAAGGGTCTGACAAGAGACCTCGCCATTCAGGTCGATTCAGTGGTGCCTCATCTGGAGGCAGAGATTCCTTTGGCAGAGGTCATCCTCCTAGGCCATTCCAGTCAGCACTTCAGGTATCCCACAGTGCACCATCAGCTCCTATCAGTGCACCACCGATTCAGAGCATCCACGGTGGTTATTCTGGTCGACATGGACAGTTTCAGGGTCAGCATTCTCAGCAGCAGAAATCTTGTTACACTTGTGGTGGTATGGGGCACATTTCCAGGTTTTGCCCGCGAGCTTCTAGTGGTTCTCAGTATCAGGGTTCCCGAGCTATGATTCCCGCAGCAGGTGCGCCCCCACCCCTTAGCCATCTAGGAGTAAAGGTCAAGGTGCCAGAGGTGGAGGTCATACTCATAGAGGTGGAGGACATGCCACGAGAGGTAGAGGTCAGCCCGCAGTAGGTCGACCTAGAGATGTTCAGGTTGGAGGAGCTCCGCCCCGGTGCTATGTTATTCCTGCCAGGCCTGAGCTGAGGCCTCTGATGCAGTTATTACAAGTATCGTTTCAGTTTGCAGTAGAGATGCTTCGGTTTTATTTGATCCGGGTTCTACATTCTCCTATGTGTCTTCATATTTTTCCCCTTATATGAGCATGCCCCATGATTCTCTGAGTACTTCTGTATATGTGTCTACCCCGGTGGGTGATTCTATATTGGTAGATCGAGCCTACCGTTCATGCTTAGTGGTTATTGGTGGTCTGGAGACTCATGTAGATCTTTTGCTTCTTGATATCGTTGACTTCGATGTTATTTTGGGGATGGATTGGTTATCTCCCTACCATGCTATTTTGGACTGTCATGCCAAGACAGTGACCTTAGCCTTGCCAGGAGTACCTCGATTGGAGTGGAAAGGGACTCCTTGTCATTCTTTCGGTAGAGTTATTTCATATATGAAGGCTCGGCGTATGGTCGAGAAGGGTTTCTTGGCCTATTTGGCCTATGCTCGTGATTCTAGTGCTGAGGTTCCTTCTATGGAGTCTGTGCCCGTGGTTCGTGAGTTTCCAGAGGTGTTCCCTGCTGAACTGCCTGGTATGCCACCCGACAGGGATATTGACTTTTGCATTGAGTTGGCTCCGGGCACTCAGCCCATTTCTACTCCACTGTATCGTATGACCCCGCCAGAGTTGAAGGATCAGTTGCAGGATTTGTTGGATAAAGGCTTTATTAGGCCTAGTGTTTCTCTGTGGGGTGCCCCAGTGTTGTTCGTTAAGAATAAAGATGGCTCAACGAGGATGTGTATTGACTACCGGCAGTTGAACAAGGTTACTATTAAGAATAAGTACCCTTTGCCGAGGATTGATGATTTATTCGACCAGCTTCAGGGTGCTTCAGTGTTTTCCAAGATTGACTTGAGATCTGGTTACCATCAGCTGAGGGATAGGGCGTCTGATGTCCCTAAGACAGCCTTTTGTACTCGGTATGGTCATTATGAGTTCTTGGTGATGTCATTTGCGGTGACAAATTCCCCCGCTGCTTTTATGGAGTTGATCAACCGGGTGTTCAAGCCCTATTTGGACTCATTTGTGATTGTTTTCATTGATGATATTTTGATTTACTCCCATAGCCGTGAGGAGCATGAGCAATACCTTTGAGTCGTCCTCCAGACTCTGAAGGATAGTCAGTTATATGCCAAATTTTGTCATATAGATGAGGTGACGAGTACCTATATGTTGTTGTCAAGCATGACCGTGAGTCGGAAATTTGCAATTATATGATATTGGTTGGCTTTTACTATGTTTATGGGTTTAATATCAATTTTGATAGTATTCATTTGGTGGAAATTCTTAGATGTGGGTATTGTTGAGTAGTTGATCAGTTGAGGAACATTATGTTGGATTATACACGTGTAGGATTGGTTATAACTATGTCCTTTACCGGGACGGTATTATTCTTGTTGATTATTCCGTGCATTTAAGGTTTCTTATTTGTTAATTTCCATGCCAACTATTGTTTTATGTTATTATGCACGAGGGGGTATTCTGTACCATGTTTATGTTGTTTACGCACGAGGGGACATTTTGTGCCTTGATTGTGATGTTTATGCACGAGGGGACATTCCGTGCCATGTTTATGTTTTTTATGCACGCGGGGACATTCCGTGCAATATTTTTATATTTTTATGCACGAGGGGACATTCCGTGCCATGTTTATGTTGTTTATGCATGAGGGGACAGTCCGTGCCACGGTTGTGATGTTTATTGCACGAGGGGACATTTCGTGCCATGTTTATGTTTTTTATGCACGAGGGGACATTCCGTGCAATATTTTTATATTTTTATGCACGAGGGGACATGTCGTGCCGTGTTATGCTAAGAATATGCATGAGGGGACATGCCGTGCCGTTTCTCTTCACTGTTTAATTCGTGTTGTCAATTCCCATTATTATTTTCGGATATTTGGACTGTTTCTTCGTTCCGTCATTTCAGTACTTGCTATCCCTTTTCCCTAGCATGTTTCCCCCGTTATTGTACTTACTGTTTATTTCTTGTGGTTAGTTCCTTTTATATCTTATTTAAATTGCACAGGTGATATTGTTCATCGTGTCCTGGCCTCGTCACTACTTCGCCGAGGTTAGGCTCGGCACTTACTTGGTACATGGGGTCGGTTGTACTGATGCTACACCTACACTTCTTTATGTTGTGCAGATTACGAAGCCGGACCCAATGGACATTGAGCGAGGGAGTATCCTTCAGTCCACGGCGACACCGAGGTAGTCCTGTAGGCGTCCGCAGGCCTTGGCGTCACCTCTTATCCTTTTTCTCATTTTCTGCCTTATCCTGTAATTCCAAGACAGTTGTATTCACTTATTTCAGACCATTGTATTTAGAAAAATCTTAGACTGTTCGTGAGATTGTGATACCGCTTTCTTGGATGTAACTGGGGAAGTTTTTATGAGATTCATTGTTGAAATTCTTGAATTTAGTAGTCTTCCGCATTCTTTAATCTTACTTGTTCTAGTTATTATTGTTATTTCAATTGTAAACAGGTAAACTTAACCAGAACATTGGCTTGTCTAGCGGGTTCAACGTTAGACGCCATCACAGCCTGAAGGTGGGTTTTCGGGTTGTGACACTATGCTTAAAGAATTTCAAGCCTTGTAGGCAAATCAGAATTGGGACATTGTCCCTTTGCCTCCAGGAAAGAAGGCCATACCATGCAAATAGGTATATAAAATCAAACAAAAGTCGGATGGTTCAATTGGGAGATACAAAACAAGGTTAGTGATTAGGGGTGATTCTAAAAAAAGGCATAGACTATTTACCTTCAGTCCAGTTGTCAAGATCACAACTATCAAGTGCCTTCTCACCTTGGCAGTCAAGCATGGTTGGGCTATCCACCAGTTGGACGTCAATAATGTTTTTCTACATGGAGATCTCCATAAAGAGGTGCACATGAAAATCCCTGTGGGCTTGATTGTTGTTCTTTCTTTTTCTGATCCTGCTTTGCTCTGCAAGTTGAAAAAAATCCCTATATGGTCTAAAACATGTTTCCAGATAATGGTTTGCAAAGCTCTCACAGTCTCTCCTTTCCAGAGGTTATTCCCCTAGAAAAAATGACTCTTCTTTGTTCACCAAAATCATTGTCTCCTCCATTGTCATTTTGGTAGTATGTGGATCATATCCTTTTATCTAGAGATAATGGTCAAGAGATAGCAGACCTGGAAGACATTTTAGATCAGCAGTTCAGAATCAAAGATCTTGGTTATGTCCACTATTTACTTGGTCTTGAAGTTTCTCTGGTATAAGTTGGTTTTGTAGTCCATCAACACAAGTATACAACTGACTTTCTATCCGAATTTCATAGTTTGGATGTTAAGCATGTCACCACTCCTCTTGATCCCTAGAACAAGCTTCATATTGACTCTGGTGATCTTATCTATGATCCTTCTACCTACAGAAGGTTAATTGGCAAGCTGAACTTCTTGCAGCATACTAGGCCTGACATCTCCTTATCTGTTCAACATTTTCAGTTCCTAGTGTCTCCTAAAGTTCCTCATATGTTGGATGCACTACATGTTCTTAGCTATGTTTCCAACGACACTGCTCATGGTATCTTACTCAACAGCTCTTCTGACTTTACTCTAAAGGCTTATTCTTATTCAGATTGGGCTGCTTGCCTTATCTCTAGGAGATCTGTTAGTGGATATTTTGTTCTTCTTGGTGATTCTCCTGTTTTTTTTTTTTTTTGGAAATCCAAGAAGCATCCAACTATTTCCTTAAGCTCTGCTGAAGCTAAATATATAGCATTGAGATAGGTGGTTGTTGAGGTTTCTTGGTTTCTTAGGATTCTTGCTGATATGGGTTTGTCTATTACTTCTCCTGTTTCTATTTTTTGTGATAATCAGGCTGCCGTGCATATTGCTAGAAATCCAGTTTTTATGAGCGCACCAAGAACATTGAAGTGGATTGTCATTATGTTAGGAATGTTCTTTCTTCTGGTATGATTTCTCTTAAGCATGTGCCACACTTCTGCCCAACTAGATGATATGCTTACCAAGGCCTTAACATGTGTTCCTCATCATAGACTTTTATGCAAGCTTGGTGTTCACTCACCCTCAAGCTTGAGGGGGGGTGATAGACCCTTAATGCTAAGCCCAGATCTCGGATGAACTTATGAAGAGTTGGGCCAATTCCTTATTGGACCATCTTGCATTTGTACTTCAAGGATCCGACCCTTGTCCGGTTATTTTCATTTTTTGCCATAATTACTTGTACATATAAATAGAGTCATTGTACTCTATTCTAAATTAATGGATCATAACTTATTTACCCGGTTGTCCCTCATGTCTTCTCTCTCACCGAATTAGATAACTAGGGTTTTCTCTTCGATCCAATCCTCAAATTTCTCGTTGATCTCATGGGTTAACATTTTCTTCTTTTTGTCCAAAGAGAGGTGAGGGGGAAGGTTGGAATGATTATAGTTTCTTCTAAAGTTTCTGTTGATTACGGGCAATAGCAACATGTAAAATGGAGGAAAATAGCGGTCCTTGTATATTGATAAGGTTTTTACTTTGTATGTTGATAATATAAAAGTTATTTTTAAATAATTCAAAAGATAACTACATGTGAATTTATAATAAATGAATTTAGCAAAAGAACGAATAAAGTAAATAATTTTTTTATATTATATTAAATTACACATATAAAAGTTACATTACATCACCAGGAGATATAAATGCTTGCTGATTATTTCATTTCCTAGGTATCGATAATCCTCTTTCTTTAGTTTTTATTATAATTGTCTACTTTAGAAATAGGAAGGGAGAAACAAAAGGAAAATGAAAGAAAGTGGGAAGATGAACGAAAACAAAAAAAGGTGATAAAGCATGGAATTTTGAAAAAGTGATGGGAGGGGGAAAAAACTTCTACAGTGGGAAAACTGAAAATTATGAAACTTGATGTGCAGTCAAAAATTAAACATTACGTGCCCATCTCTTAATAATGTCTACTAGGAAATGCATCCCTAGGGATGACAAATGGACGGGTTGGGCTGAATTTGGGCAGGTTAAAATGGGTTAGGTCAATAAATAGATCATTATCCAACACAGTCCAAAGTGTACTTGGGCTAAGATGAGTTGGGTCGAGATGGGCTAAACAATGGGTCATAGTCCAACCCGCCCAACTTGACCCATGTTTTAGAACCATGCTCATCTTGCATAAAAAAAGCTTATACCTTAAAATGTGTAAATTAAAAAATATTTTCGGGGTGGAGGTGGGGGAGCTTGGGGTGGGTGGGTAGTGCAAAAAAACGAAAAAACAGAAAATTGAATATTGAAAATACAAAAAAAAATGATGCAGGTTGCTGCTTCTTCTATGGTGAATAGCAATGGAAAGGTTGATGAGCGGGCAATTGTTCCAAGAGCAACTGGGGAAATAGAGGAAGTGCCTATGGATTCCGGCACAAACCAAATTATGCCGCTGCAACTTAGAGTTCTACAGAAGACTCCTCTACAACATTTACATGATTTAGTTACACACAATGTGACACCAACTGATGAAGACTTAATGAGACAAAATCCAATAGAGGATGAAGGAGATGATGAATCAATAGTAGAAAGCTTTAAACAAGTCGCTAGGGAAGGAGATTTATCACCCACAGCTAGCGCTAAAGAAGATAAGAAAATTAAGAAGAATCAGAATAAAGAGCTACCATAACCTTCAACAATAATGCCCAGGAGGGCAACTTCTCTATCTATAAATATGGAACATAAGGTCTGTGAATACATAGCAGGCCTTTCCTAGGGTGATCAACATCAATAGGGAGCATAGTTTTCTTGTAGTTGCATTGATGGGGCCTTTTCAAAAGAAGAGATTAATTGATAGATATAGAAGGAGGTTGAATATGGAGACTGCTTATGCAAATATTAATGGGCAGATATGGTTGTTCTTTGATGCAGTGGTGGAATGGGAATTAGTGGAGGATACTGAGCAACAGGTGACTGTGAGAGTGTTTCACCATGATCTGGGGCAACACATGATGATGACATTTGTTTATGCAAAATGTTCAGTAATGGAGAGGTTGGAATTGTGGGATCACTTGTATTATTTAGCAAGTGATATGAAATTTCCATGGTTGGTAGGAGGGGATTTCAATATGATATTGCATGAAGATGAGAAAATAGGAGGACTGCCAGTACACCCTCTTGAATATGAGAATTTTGCATTTTGTATAAACTCGTGTGGTTTGTTCGAGAAAGGATATAAAGGAAGCCCATTTACATGGTGGAGTAGGAGACACAATGCTGCATGCATATTCAAGAGATTGGATAGGATCCTTGTGAATATACCATTTCAGAACATGTTGCCAAATATTGAAGTTGAACATCTAATCAGAACTAGATCGGATCATGCACCATTGTTAATGACATGTGAGAAGACCACCAATCCGTTTTTGATGTTCAAGCATAAGCTCAAGAGGGTGAAGGCAGCACTGCCAAAATGGAGTAGGGAAATATTTGGTGATATCTTCAAGCAATTGGCAATTTTGGAGGACATTGTTAGGGTGAAAGATATGTTTTTTGAAGAAGAGCCTACAATTAAGAATATAAGTTGAGTATTGAGGAGTAGTATTGGAAGCAAAAAGCTGGGATGACTTGGTTTGCTGAAGGAGATAGGAATATCAGTTTCTTTATAGGAATATAAGTTTCTTTCACAGTCATGTTAATGGCAAAAGAAGGAAATTGCAACTGAAGAGGATCAAAGTAGAAGTGGGGTATGGATTGAAGACCAGGAGCAACTGGTTGCAGCTACAGTGGACTTCTATCAAAAACAGTTCACAAATGAAGGTGATGCATCTGACTTCTCCTTGCTCAATAATGTACCTTCGATAGTCACTATGGAACAGAATTTGGAACTTAGCAGATTGCCAACAATTGAAGAGGTAAGGACAACAGTTTTTTAGCTTAGTGGGGAGAGTGCTAGTGGTCCAGATGGATACACTGGCCTGTTTTATCAAATATGCTGGGATGTTATTGGTGTTGATATACACAGCATGGTGCTACACTTCTATGGAGGAGCTGCACTGCCTAAATCTATAACTCATACCAATCTAGTGTTGTCGCCTAAGAAACATAGAGTTGAGACCTTTTCTTACTTAAGACCTATTAGCTTGAGCAACTTCATTAACAAGGTCTTGTCTAGGGTGTTACATGATAGATTGGAAATTTTTTTGCCTTCTCTAGTATCTCCTAATCAATCCAGATTTGTGAAGGGTAGGAGTATATTTGAGAACATCTTATTGACTCAAGAAATTGTCACTAACATAAGGTTAAGGGGAAAGCCAGCTAATGTTGTGATCAAGCTTGATATGGCTAAGGCCTATGATAGGGTTTCATGGAAGTACTTATTTCATGTACTAAGAAAGATGGGATTTTCTAAGCACTTCATCAACATGGTGTGGAACTTGTTGTCAAATAACTGATACTCAGTATTGGTGAAGTGCAGTCCTCAGGGTTCTTTAAGTCTACAAGGGGTGTGAAGCAAGGGGATCCTCTATCACCAGCATTGTTCATTCTGTCAGTTGAGATACTTTTCAGGTCTTTGAATAAGCTATTTGAAAAAAAATCATTTGTGGGATTTGGAATGTCTAAGTGGTCTGATCCTTTAAATCACTTGGCATATGTTGATGATACAATAATTTGCTTCTGCTCATCCTCCATCCTTTAGCAAGATTATGACAGTATTGGGGAACTATGAGAAGATATCAGGTCAGATGATCAACAAAGATAAGAGTTCATACTACATCTATCCAAAGATTCCTAATGGATTGTGTCAGGCGGTTGGAGCTATTACAGGACTTGCAAGAGGTAAATTCCCCTTCACATATCTTGGGTGTCCTATTTTCTACACTAGAAGGAGGAAGGAATATTATGAGGATCTTATCAAGAAAGTAAAGGCTAAATTGCATTCATGGAAAGGAAAGTTCTATAATTTGGAGAAAAAGCAACATCATTTCTAGTGTGTTGCAAAGTATGTCAGTCCACATGTTATCAGTCCTTCATCCACCAAAAAATATCCTGGAGCATCTTCATAAGATTTTTGCTAGGTTCTTTTGGAGCACAAAGGAAGAAGGGAGAAGCAGACATTGGACTTCATGGCAAAATATTTGCCTTCCTAAAGTGGAAGGGGCCTAGGTTTTAGGTCCTTACATGATGTGTCGAGGGCATTGTTTGCTAAACTATGGTGGTGGTTTAGGACCACAAAATATTTGTGGTCTAATTTCATGTGGAATAAGTATTGCAAGAAGGAGATACCAACGGTGGTGCAATTTAGAAGGGGATCTCATGTTTGGAGATAAATGTTGAATGCTAGGGAAGAAGTAGAACATGAGATCCCATGGGAATTGAAGAGTGGAACAACTAATATTTGGCATGAAATTGGACTGGATAGGGTGCACTTTATCACGTATTACCTGAAGAGTTTTCAATCAATGAAGATCTTCAGGATGTGGCAGAATTGCGACAAGGTGAAACATGGGATGATCATCTGCTAGATCAAACCTTCAATGATGAAATTGAAGAACATATCAGGCTAAATGTGCATTATGAAGGCAGTGAGGGATACTGGGATAGGTCATACTGGATGCCAACTCCTTCAGGCAAGTTCAGTGTTAGTAGTGCTTGGAAAATATTAAGGCATATGGCCGATCCTAATCAGGAATTCAAGTTAATGTGGATTAAAGGCCTACCATTCAAGATATCTTTCTTCTTGTGGAGATTGTGGAGGCAGAAAATAGCCACTGATGACAGTGGAGGAGGCAAGGGAAAATGGTGATGTCTAGGTGTTGGTGTTGTCAGCAGCCCCAAGAGGAATCTATTGAGCATATATTTGTCACAAGTCCTACTGCCTCTAAAGTATGGAACTTATTCATGGGGGTTGCTGGAATTACTGTGCGATTGATTCAATTGAAGCAGGTTATAAGGAATTGGTGGTATGCTCAATGTTGTCCAAAGTTAAAGCCATTGTTTCAAGCAGTACCATCTATTATCACTTGGGAACTTTGGAAGAGAATAAATGCATGTAAATATGGGGGTTCAGTATCCACAAATAGGGTGATCATGAGATCAATAGGACATTGCATCAACTGGCAAGGGTGAGGTATGCTTGGATGCCTAATATTCCATTGTTATGGCCAGACATAATTCAATATTTTGAAGGATATAAACCTATATTGATCACTACAAGAGTAACATGGAAGCTTCCTTTTCATGGTTGGTACAAATGCAATACTGATGGATCCTCAAAAGGAAATCTTGGTCCTAGTTCATTAGGCTTTTGTGTGAGGAATGATAAAGGTGATGTGGTGTATGCAAGGGCAGTAGACCTGGGGGTGACAACTAATGTGGTGGATGAAGCTAAGGCTATTCTTCAAGGATTGGAATACTGTGTGGAGCATGATTTTCACCCTGTCATATTGGAGACTGATTCATTAGTGATGAAGAAAGTGATAGAAAGGGAATGGGATCCTCCTTGGGTAATTGCAAATGATGTGAAGAGAATCATAGAGATGAAGGGCAACTTCAATGTGATCTTTCAACATGTGTTCAAAGAAGGTAACTCAGTAGAAGATTTTATAGCTTACATTGTGTTTTCTTTTGCAGGTACATCTGAGTTTCACTCATTCTCTAAACTGCCTAGTGCAGGGAGGAGGTTGATTAATTTAGACAAGTCTCAAAATTCTAACCTTAGGGTTAGATGTGATGACCCAAGGGGTCATTTTATGAATTTAGACTCTGTTCTAGGCTTAATATCCCTAAAAAGACTAATTTTAAATACCTCGATTTACGTGCGCATTCCGGACATGAAACCGGAAAGCTCTTATGTGAAAATATGAAAAATAGTGATTTCTAGAGTTTAAATTTGATTATAGTTAACTTTGGTCAACATTATGAGTAAACGGACCCGAATCTGTGTTCCGACAATCCCGGGAGGTCCGCAGTAAAATAGGGGACTCGGGCGTATGCCCGGAAATGAATTCCGAGGTCCCAAGCCTTAGAAATTAATTTTTGAAAGAAATTGTTGCTAAAATAATTATGAAATAAAGAAAAGAATTAATGTTTGAAATCATTGTTATCGGGCCCGTATTCTGGGTCCAAAGCACGATACAGGTTTGTTATGATGTTTAAAGGTTAACTGTGAAATTTGGTGAAAAAACGGAATTCGTTTGACGTGATTCAGACGTCCAGTCAAAAAGTTATGAACTATAAGAGTTCTTGATGAAACTGATGAGTTTTGAGGCTTAATTCATAGTTTTACATGTTATTTTCATGATTTGATCGCACGAGCATGTTCGTATGATACTTTTAGACTTGCGTGCATGTTTTGTTTAGAGTCCCGATGGCTCGGGTGAGTTTCGGATAGGCCACGGGATGTTTTTACACTTGAAAGATTGATGGTTTTTCTGCTATCAGTGCACAACACTTTTGTGCATTGCGTTCGCACCCCTTTGAATGCGACCACACATAGTAAAAATGCTGGGGGAGGGGGGGATAATTTTGTTCTACGCGAACGCCCCCCCCCCCCCCCTCCAGATGCAAACGCATAGAGTTAGCTAGGACCTGGGGGAGGGGTTGGAAATTACACTGTGCCAACGCACCCCTCCCCACGCGAATGCGATGCCCATTCCCCCTTACGCTATGCGATCGCGGGCAGACTTACGCGAACGCATAGGTCTGTTGCCCAGGCTGTATATAAACAATTTAAAAACGGGCAGAACTCTTTCTTCTTCATATTTTCGAACCCCACAGCCCTAGGAATAATTTTCTTCACCAAATATCATCCCCAAGTCATAGGTAATCAATTCTAAACTTCACTCTTTCAATTCCTTATTATTTTTCATCACTTTTAAATCAAAAACTAAGAATTTTCATGGTAAAAATTGAGAGATTGGGTAGAATTATAGAATTTTTGTAAAACATGAATTTTTACCTCGAATTGAGGTCGGATTTCGAAACTAATTGTATATTTGGGTTCGTGGGTGAATGGATGAACGTAATTTAGTCCGAACCCCGAGTTTAGACCAAGCGGGCCTGGGGTCGGGTTTTAACTTTTTTTATATAGAAAACTTAGAAAAAATTATATTTTTCAATAAAGTTAGTTCCTTTAACATTAATTGATGATATTGAGTTAATTATGATTAGATTCGAGCAAGTTAGAGCAAGATTCTAAAGGAAAAGCTATAATTGAGCAGTGAGTGGCCTACGAAATTGAGGTAAGTGTTTGGTCTAACTTTTACTTGAGGGAATAGGAATCTCCACTTGTTTGCTATGTGAAATGTATGTTTGTGGTGTATAGGTGAAGTGACGAGTATCTATGCACCACCAAATTGCATGTTAAACATGATCCATTTTCCCGTTCCCAACTTAATTGATTCTTGTCTTAATTGTTCTATGTTCATTATTGTTTCTATGACTATTTGGCCTTGTAATTTTGTTGTTAAATATTGTTGTGGCTATTGTGGAACGAGTATTGGTTGTTTTAGCTGGTTCCCTTGTGGTACAAAACAGTTGAGCGGTTTGGCATTACTTTTACGAGGTATATATATATATATATATACATATTTATGTTCCTGTTGGTTTCATGGTAGAGAGGATATTGATGAAGTTATGAGAAAAATACAGTTTCTTATTTATAATTGTTGAGACAAAATATTGTGATAGGCTTGGCTTAAATTGTGAAATTTATGAATAAATTGATATGAGATGTCTGGTGGGAGCGGGTTGCATGCCGCAACAAGGAGTGATAAGGGTGGACAGGTGGGATCGGGTTGCACGCCGCAACAGGAGTAATAAGGGTGAAATATTTAGGGAGGAGCAATAAGGGTGGACAGGTGGGAGCGGGTTGCACGCCGCAACAAGGAGCAATAAGGGAGGACATTTATACTTTTACTAAATCTCAAAGAAAATAATGATTTGAAAGGCTTAAATGTTTATTTTACTATTCTTCATATTTTCGGCACTACTTTTATTTAAAGTCAAAGTTTGGAAACTTGGAAATTATTTGAGGATTGGTTATAGATGAGGTCTGGAAAAGGCGGCTGAGTTATTTTATTGTTGTTGTAGTACTTAATTATTTGTGTAGATTTCCTTCTTGCTTTATATATTATTGTCACAGGTTATATTGCTAATGCCCCGTCGTAGCCTCGTCACTACTCGTCGAGGTTAGGCTCGGCACTTACTCAGTACATGGGGTCGGTTGTACTGATACTACACTTTGCACTCTTTTGTCCAGATTCAGGTACCGGGCAGCTGTAGAGATATTTATAGCGGCTATTCATTTATTCGGAGACACGAGGTATATCTGTCGGCGTTCGCAGATCCCCAGAGTCTTCTCCTATTTTCATAAACGTTGTTTTATTATATTCCGAACAGTTACATTATTTCTTTCAGCCAAGTATTTGTAGTATTCTTTAGTAGTTCGTGAATTGTGATACCAAACTCTGGGGTAATTTTTGGATTTATCTATATAATTATTTCGTGGCTCGGTTTAGTTAATTATTTAATATCGTATATTGAGAATTATTTATTTAAAGCCATTAGATTAAGCATTAATTTAAAATTATTTTATCTTGTTTAAATGGTTAATTAAAGGAAATAGTTAAGCGGACTCTAACATTGGCTTGCCTAGCAAGTGTGGTGTTAGGCACCATCACGATCCCTAAGGTTGGGAGTTTTGGTCGCGACATTAGAATAGCAAAGAGAAGATCCCGAGACTGATGGCTTCACAGGGGGAATTTGCACATACCTGCGTGTTTCTTTTATGTCTCATTCCGTATGCTATTAAGATACTTTCCAGTTGTATTAGCATGGTCACATGCTCATTCTGGGTGCTTTGATAGTGTACAGGATCAATATGATAAGCAGGTATTGGATGGTGCAATTTATTCTACTTTTGATATGTTCAAATATTAAGGAAAAGGTTGAACGTGTTATGTTGTATCTATGGAGATTGTTGAATCATTTATCAGTGGTATTATCATGGTTTCATGATCAATCTGAGGATGGTTTAGCAATGTTTAGAATGATGTCAATATTAAAGGTTCTGGAAGGGAAGGATCTGAGCTTACAAGATCATAAAAATGCACAGTTTCTAAAGCTTGAGTATGCTTGGCTTTACCCTTACGTCGCCAGCTTAAGGCTAGCCTCAAGCCTGGCTTTTGGCCTTGCAAGGCCTTCCTAAAGCCAGGTACTTTTACATGTTAAATTTGATGAGTGCGCATACAATTAATACTTGGACAAACTCAATACACTGCATATGGAGATCATATAGTAGCTACACTTGGAAGACTATGCTGACTTCAACTCTGTGGTGGAGATGTTTGGAATTCATTTTAGCCTATGGACAGTATACCCTGACGCCTGGTGAGAGCTTGATATGTGTTGCTTGGTATTTACCACTGGCAATTGGATTCACATACCCTGACAGGAGAAGGAAGCACTCAGCTTATTTTGTTGTAATAACTAGTTCATTAGACTTTAGATTTTCTATCTTTTTAGTAGCTAGTAGCTTCATGCAACTTCTATTTTGGTTTGGACATCTTGTAAGCTTTGAACCCATTTTGTGATTTTATTTATATATTAGCCACTAGGTAGCTTGCATAGGGGTATATTTGCTAAAAAATACAAAAAAAAGTAAAAAAAATATTGAGGAGATTTGTGCTAGGGAAGGGGGGGTAAGGGGGTAGGGTGTAGGTGCAGAAAATCAAAAAAAAAAAAAAGATTGAGGGTTAGCGCGTGCGCTGCGGCAGGGGGGAGTTGGTAGGAAATAGGGTGGGTGGGTGGTGCAGAAAAAGAAAAAAACAGATAATTGAAAATATAAAAGGAAAAGTTAAAAAAAAATTGAGGGGGTCATCACGAGGTGGGGGGGAGGGGTAGGGGGTGTAGAAACACAAAAAGCCAGAAAATTAAAAATACAAAAAAAAAAAAAAAGTAAACTTTTTTTTAAGGGGTTTGCGTGGTAGGGGTGGGTGGGTGGTGCAGAAAAAAAAATAGAAAATTGAAAATACAAAAACAAAAAAAAAAAGTAAAATTTGGGGCAACTAAGTAAATTTCTAGATAAGTTGGGTTGAGATCCCTTTGTTTGAGTGAGTTTCATGGGTTGTATTTGGGTTGTTTAATAGGTAAGAATGAGCTTTATGAGAAACTTTCGGAAACCACTATGTTTTAGTGGTTATTAACTAGTTGTAGCTACCATTTACTATATTACTTTCTATAGCTATATTTTCAGTTTTTTAGAGTGTATTCGATGTATTTAAGTTGCTGTATTCATTAATACAGTAGCATTTCTAGGCGTGAAAAATGGGATTACAGCTAGACAGATTTTTGTATTCGACTGTATTCACGGCGTGAAACTGAGGATTACAGCTAGACAGATTATGGTATTCGACTGTATTCACGATATGTATTTGTGAATACAATAACGTGAATAGCACAATTCATGGTTTATTCAGTTGTTTTTAAACGGAAAGTGAATCAATTAACATAATATACTCCTCATATAACTCAACAAACTCAATTAAAACATGCAAAATTTGTATTTCCAGTTATAAAAAAGATTCTCAACCGAAAAACACCCCAAAAACATAGCAATCTTCATAGAAAATATGCTGAATATTTTTCCCAACCGATAAATACAACAAAAACAGAGCAATTTGAATACATACATACATCTGAATACATAAATTATATTAATTAAAAAAATATGTGAATACATTCATGGAATTCAATGAGACAGTGAATATAATGAAATACATGGAATACAGGGAGATACATTGAAATACAATAAAAAAGACTATGAATATAATGAAATACATGAAAATACAGCAAGATACATTAAATATATATTAACAGAATCTTCAAGTTGCTCAGTCCAAAACTAAAAAGGAACCCCATGTTCCATCATATTCCATCAGTAACCACCAAACCATTCACTTCTTCCAATTTTCATGGTAATATTGTATAAAATCAAATTAAAATAAGAAGGCTTAGGCAAAAGGAATGGGTCAGTTCCATCACTCCGTCCCATAGGTTTGATTGTATTTGTACGGAGGACACCATAGCTGCCATGGCGATTAACTTAGGGTGTAAGCTTTAGATCTGGAGATTTTCTTCTCTCATGAATAATACTAGAGCTCCTCTAAATTTGGACTACTAGGGATAGAAGTGTTGGTTCTTTCTTCTGTGTAAGGGAGACTTGGTAATATAAATTCCAGATTGAGAGTCAAAGCTGCCCGTTTCGATCTATATTTGGAGAATCGTGGTTGTATTCATGGAGAAAGACTGGAGTTGAGAGAGAGAGGGGGGAGAAAAATCTGAAAGAATGAGAGAAAAAAATAATACAAAACGTATTTTATGGCTTAAGAGTAGGAGGTGACCATAAATAGATATTTGGCTATAAAAATCAAAAGGTAGCTATGGAATATAATTTTTTTAAAAGGATATTTATTTAAAATAAATAAGGTATCAACCTTTGCTATAGGAGGTAAAACTTCCTAAAAATAATGGGTTAACTTAAGCTCAGCCAAATAGACCTATGAGCTAAAGTATTTGTAGCCCAACCTATTAATTTCTAGGTAAGTTAAGCGGGTTTATTGAGTTTGGGCTCAAATTGCCACCCCTATCCCTAAGACCTAACATTTTATCCATTTCTTGTGTGTTTGTTGATCCTCTTCGTTCTTCAACTCAATCTCAATTTGCATGCTCATTTAAGTATGTCCAACAATAGTTGATTTATATTATATTCCACGTCAAGGTGTGTGTCTAGAAGAAATAATGAGTGTTTTAAAAAAAAAATATTAAAATAATATTTAGTGGCTTCTTGTGTGTTTACACCAAATCATAAAAATTTATCATAATTACATGAAAAAATATAAGATTTTTCATTATATTCGGTGAATATATGTGTACTTAGTTAATCATGTGGGTAATTATTTTGCTGTGGGTGTTCATGTAATTTAAAAATGAATAGAATTACAAGAAAATACATACGGCTTCACATCATAATAAAAAATAGCCCATGTTTTTAAGGTTTACCCATCCTAGCTCATATTGTACATATTTTGAAAGCACTAGCAAATTCAAAATATGTGTTCTTACAATCATTACTTCTAAAAGCTATGGAATTAAATTTGTGTTCTTAAAATATTTCTTTCGCTCTCTTCTTCTCACATCATCGACATATGCTTCAAGGGGCTGTATATTTTCTGTTTCTCCTCTTGTGTCACCTGGTTGCAATGTAAGAAAATTGAAGAGTAAAAGTCTACCATTGAAGACCATTCAAAGCTTTGCTTTCGAAAAATGGTTTTTTTTATTTTTATTTTGTTAATTTTTTGGATTGGGTGTTGTTCCAATTGATTGAAAATATCAAAAGAAGTTCAAAATTTAAATTTGAAGTGATTTGGAGTAGATTTGAGCAAGATTTGAATTAAATTTCAGAGAAGACGCAAGGAAGAAGACGAAGTCAGTTTTTTGTATAAGTATGTATAATCTTGTATAATAGTGTATATGAGTGTATAAACAAATCTTATACACTATTATACACTTTTATACACATTTATACAAGCGTCTGTAGACGAACTTCTTCCACGATTTTCAGTTGCAATCTTGTTCAAAACCAGTCCAAATCTCCATGAAATGACTTCAAATTTTATATACAACCTCCTTATACTATTTCTAACAAGTCTAAATAACACCCACTCCAAATTTCTCTTAAAATCAAATTCGGAATTTAAACCCACATGTTTAAGCTTGTTAAAAATCTAATTTTCACCACCCAAATGGATTTTGTTTGTTGAACTAATATTTGAGTCACAATTACTGATTTGAATAATAACTTAAATGCTTGAGGAATCTTTTTTTAAAATTAAATAGTAATTTTGAGAACCTATTGGAGTTGGATGTTGAGTTTTAGCCTATTNCATTTGGGAAAGATTTGAATTAAATTTCAGAGAAGACGCAAGGAAGGAGGTGAAGTCAGTTTTTTGTATAAGTATGTATAATCTTGTATAATAGTGTATATGAGTGTATAAACAAATCTTATACACTATTATACACATTTATACAAGCTTCTGTAGACGAACTTCTTCCACGATTTTCAGTTGCAATCTTGTTCAAAACCAGTCCAAATCTTCATGAAATGACTTCAAATTTTATATACAACCTCCTTATATTATTTCTAACAAGTCTAAATAACACCCACTCCAAATTTCTCTCAAAATCAAATTCGAAATTTAAACCCACATGTTTAAGCTTGTTAAAAATCTAATTTTCACCACCCAAATAGATTTTGTTTGTTGAACTAATATTTGAGTCACAATTACTGATTTGAATAATAACTTAAATGCTTGAGGAATCCTTTTTTAAAATTAAATAGTAATTTTGAGAACCTATTGGAGTTGGATGTTGAGTTTTAGCCTATTATTTTTGGGCTAGTTGATTGTAAATTGAAATATGGGCTATAAAATTGAAAAGCATGAATCCCAGTTGTTCTAATGTAAACTTTTCCCTTTAAAATTGATAGTTGTGTTTATATCACAATATATTTTCCTTTTTTGACACATTTTCTACTTTTTTCTTCTTATTAATTATGAATACGATTATGACACCCCCTATGTATTAATAAGTGCCTCCCTCATTCTTCCTATGATTTATGGTCAAGGCGATCATCAGCAAAACTCGACTTGCACATTTATCAAACAATTTTATTGGTATAATGAATGTTAGTTCGTATGTAGATAAATGTAACGATTCGGACGGTCGTTTTGGGAGTTTTTGTCCCGTTTTCCTCTATTTTTGCTTCTTTTGTACTTTATAGCTGTTAAACGTCTTACCGGGTTGGTTGGCTCGCGTCCGGAGTAGTTTCGGAGTGAATTTGAGACACTTAGTCTCTTAATTGGAAGCTTAAGTTGGAAAAGTCGACCGGATGTCGACTTGTGGGTAAACGACCTCGGATTTGAATTTTGATGGTTCCGTTAGCTCCGTTAGGTGATTTTAGACTTAGGAGCGTTTTCAAAATGTGATTTGGAGGTCGTAGTAGGGGAAAGTTGGAAGTTTGGCAATTTTGGCCGGCAGTGGATATTTTTATATCGAGGTCGGATTGGATTTTCGGAAGTTGGAATAGGTTCGTGGTGTCATTTTTGACTTGTGTGTAAGATTTGAGGTCAATCGGACGTGATTTGATAGGTTTCGAAAATTTCTAAGTTTATTTGGCTTGAATCCGTGTGTAATTCGTGTTTTTGATGTTATTTGAATTGGTTCGAGGATTCGACTAAGTTCGCATGGGGTTATATGACTTGTCGGTATGCTTGATTGATGTCCCGAAGGCCTCAGGGTGATTTCGGGAGGTTAACGGCTTAATTTGAGTTGAGGATTTGCAGCTGAAGTTCTGCTGCTACTGGTGTAACCGCACCTGCGAAGTGGGAACCACAGGTGCGAGTCCGCAAAATCGAAGAAAGAGTCGCAGGTGCGAAGACTATCTCGCACCTGGGAGGGTCGCAGAAGCGAGAAGTTGGGCACAGGTGCGATTGTTGGCCGTAGGTGCAATAGATTCCCGCACCTGCGATAGGCGCAGATGCGGTCATGTAGCCACAGGAGTGGAGCCTGGGGTTTTATGTAAAATGCGCACCTGCGATGGAATTACTGCAGGTGCGACGTCGCAGGATTTTGAAGTGTTTGCTGAGGTAAGTTCCTTGTGCCTATTTATCTTCAATAATGGTGTTTACCCACTGATTTTACACCTAGTTGGTGAGTTTTTTGAGGTGAGATTTGGGAGATTAGGGCTTGAGAATTTGAGAATGAATTTTGGGGTTTTGGAGAGGCAAATGATATCGGATTTTGATAAATTTGATATGGTTAGACTCGTGAGTGAATGGGCTTTCAGGTTTTATGACCTTCGTCGGGTTTAGAGACGTGGGTCCGGGGGCTGGGTTGAGCCGATTTTCAGATTTTGAGGCTATATTTTTATAGTTTTCTTGCGGAATTGATCCTTTGAGCCTATATTTATTATCTTGTACTGTTTGTGGATAGATTCGGGACATTTGGAAGCCGATTCGAGAGGCAAGGGAATTTCGGAGTAAGATTTCTGCACGGTTGAGGTAAGTAACAGTCTTAAATCTGGTTTTGAGGTTATGAACCCGAAATTGGTATGATGTGATCAATTTGAGGTGATGCACATGCTAGGTGACGGGCGTGTGAGCGTGCACTATGAGGTATTGTGACTTGGTCTGTCCCGTGAGACTATAAAGTCGAATAGCCCATTGTTATTACTTGTTTTTCCTTGTCTTTGAGCAATTGACTATCATTCATGTTAGAAACCAAGCTTAGGTCATATGATATCACTGTTGGGACCCGCAACAGTCATATACTTGTTGAATTGACTGATAATTATTGTCTTGTACTCAGTCGCAGTTTTAGTTGTGTATCATATCTCCTTTCTCTCTCATTTCTTGTTAATACTTGTTGTTATCCCTATTTGGGCTGAATATTATGATTTTCTATGAGCTCGAGAGGCTAGAGAGGTTAGTGACTGAGATAGGGCCTGAGTGCCGAGCTGTGAGCTATGCGAGGTATATGGATCGGGTTGCACGCTGCAAAAAGACTTATGTCTATATTTATGTATATGGATCGGGTTGCACGCCGCAACAAGTCTTATGACTATATTTATGCATATGGATCGGGTTCCATGTTGCAACAAGTCTTCGGGCTATATATATTTATATATATGGATCAGGTTGCACACTGAAACAAGCCTTACAGCTACTTATATATATTATGGATCGGGTTGCACGCCGCAATGAGATTGGATTGGGCTACACGCTGCAGCGATATAGCGCTTGGGTTGAAGGAGCCCTTCCGGAGTCTGTAAGCCCCCCCATTAAGTGCATGTCTTTAATTGAGTGTGTATGTTGAGGGTTAAGAGCCGAGTTTTGAGCTATTGAGGGCTTGAGGGACTGAAATCCTGAGAGGTTGCACTTGTCTTGCTTTTGTTGTTATTCTTAGATGATTCATGTTACTGTTGAACTTTCTGGAAGTTTTATACCTGTTTTATCTGAACTCAGTAAATATGTAACTAACTTTTTGTAAAATTACCGGAATTTACTCACGTGTACTGACATTGTTGAAGTTTATGAAATGAATGTATCTTGCTTAGCCCGTCACTACTTCTCGGTTCCTTAATTATTTTTGTTACTTGCTGAGTTGGTTGTACTCATGCTACATGATGCGAGACTAAATTGCATAGTTTAACATGTGATATACCTTACATTTTATGC
>ML366552.1:0-10886 GCA_005239505.1 Nicotiana paniculata
TAATTGCAGTCCTACATATTCTTATCTGTCACCTTAGTATTTTTCCTTCAAACCTGAGGGTTTGCCTAGAATATCCCTTATAGGATAGAAGTCCTAAATTCCTCCGGGACTGATAGGAAGGGACCGGTAACAGCATGCAATAGAAGTCGAGACCAACACTCGATTTAGTTACTTTCACGGGAGGGAAAGGGTAGAATATGAATATGATGACCGGTACGCTAATACCACGCGTAGCCCCTCTTTGAGGAGCGATTACCGGGTATTGTACTGATGTGATCCATATTATTATAAACCTAGGATACTCTTTATATGCTTAGATCGTAATCCTTTCAAAATCTAACCTTCTTTACTATTTTCAAATATTTGCATGCTTAAGACTTAAATCTCCTCTTATTTGAGCCTTTATTTGTTTGTTTGTTAATCCGTACAAATTCACAAAAGCTGTTTGGCCGGGAACCACACTTGTGGATCCTGAGGGGTGCCTAACACCTTCCTTTTAGGATAATTTCAAGCCCTTACCCTATCTCTGGTTAACAATGTAGTTGTAAATGAACTCCTTTGGTGTCCTAACGCACCTTTACAAAATCGTTAGGTGGCGACTCTCAAAACACAAACCCCTTTCCCAAAAGAAAAGAGTTGTCCCAACCGAATGTCATAAACCCGATATTCGCGAGGAAAGAGGGGGCGCGACAGCATGACGACTCTGTTGGGGATTTATCTAGGCTTTTACCATTTCAAACGGCTTTGTGAACTTGTCTTTACTTTTTTAATACTTGCAACCTTTCCCTTTCCCCCCTTTATGTGTCACTGATTGTCTATCTCTTTAAGCATTTATTTTTCTTCAAAAGTAACTGACATGTTTTTTCTGTTTACTTCCTTTGTAACCGCTTTTAAATTATAAACTGTTGTATTTACTGCTTTCATAATGTGAAAATACATGACAACAGCTTTTTAATGCTTATTTATTATTGCATAATCATGCTCAACATTCATACTCCACTCGTGCCAAACAAAATACTATAGCAATGCTTGATAAGTGGTTGCGCTTGATGAGTGGTTGCGGTAAAACTAGTCGATCAACGGTGCAGTCGATGGTTCCGTGCCTTTCCCTCTTGAGTTGTCCGCTCGAGGGTACCAGTCTAAAACACCATAGAAACCTTACTCCATTATGTTGTTTCATGCATCATGGTCAAACCTAGACAGGCTAAAGTGTGGTCCGCACGATAGCTTTTAAGATTGCCTTATCCAAAAGTCCAATGGGTTTCCCTAAACCTAAACGGACATCATCACGTTCTGTGCATTTATTTGAAGAACTAAATGCTTTATGCTAATTGTTGATGTTAAATAGTCGAGTCTGGTGGGGGGTAAGGGCCTAACCTTGTTTGCCTTGCAGAAAAATGAGGCACAAAGTCCCCAGATTCGGCATGGTCTCCAATATCCCTTCAAGATTTCTAAGTTGGTGGGAAGATTTACATTATAGTGACAAAACTCTCATCAGAAAATACTTGGGAAATCTACCATCTCTCCTAGAAATCAGCCTAACAACATGATAATAGAAGCTGCTACCCTGTTCTGGGATTGTGAAAGGCCCGTGTTCCGCTTTGGGGACATTGAAATGACACCTTTGCTGGAGGAAATAGGAGAACTGGCTGGCCTAGTATAGATTGCTAATGCCTGAGAACCGCACATGCAAAGGTTTCCTCAAAATGATTGGTCTGAAGAAGAATGCAGAACTGGTATGCTTAAAGAAGTCATACATCCCTTTTGACTACTTGTACGAAAGGTACGGTCACAACAAGTCATACCGTACCTACCACGACGAGTTTTACATCATATCCTTAGGACACATCCATCGTAGAGTATTCATCTTCATGTTTTGCTTCTTGGGTGTGATTGTGTTCCCAATAAAGAAGGAGAGAATCCACACTAAACTGGCCATGGTAACCAAGACACTAATGGAAGGAATTGATGGGCAAAACTTCAACATTTTGCCCATGATCATTGCAGACATATATCTAGCCTTGGAAAAGTGTCAATGAAGGGAAAGACACTTCGAAGGCTGAAATCTACTACTTCAGCTTTGGCTCATGGAACACCTCCAAAAGGGCGAATACCGACAAGAAATTCATCGAAGAGTTTGGGATGACCGCATCGCTTTCTACCATCCAAAGAGAATGAATTACATCCCCGACATGTTTGCTCAGCCTGAGAACGCCACAGGATGGGTCGAGCTCTTTGGTAATCTAACTGAAGAACATGTTCAGTGGATGTTCGAGTGGTTTCCGATAGACGAGTTCATCGCCCGTTCTAAAGATGCACCGTTCTTAATACTAATTAGTCTAAGAGGAGCATACCCTTAAGTCCTTCTTCGAGTTATTAAGCAAGTGGGTAGGGACCAAGTCATACCCAGGGTCGACAAGATGAGCCATCTTCGAGCTGACTTCCAAAATGACGATAGTCCTCACAAGTGCCAATCCCAGCACATGTGGAACTGAAAGATTGTAATGGAGAAAGACACCATCGAGCCAGACAGATATCACGCCGGTTGTACCCCTTTCTATCCTGGTTGGTTGGCAGAAAATTGGGGTGGTCTGAGTGAGCCAGGGTTCGTTCAGGGCCACAGGGTTATAGATGAGAAGGCCGAGGCACAAGTCAAAAACAACCAGCTGCGCAAGAGGATCCATGAGTGTGAGGATGAGCACCGTGAAATACATGAGTCTAGCAAGAAACTGATCGAGGAATGGAAGGATATGGCTATCAGCACCAACAAAAGGTTAGGGTATTTGGAGCGAGGCATAGTGGAGCTAGAGAAAATATTTCTCAAAAGGATTGAAGACTGTCAAAAGGCTGGAGGAACCGATGGAGGACATCTAGCTAGAGCATACCTGTTGCTGGTACTTCACGAGTTGGGGCAACTGTACGAAGGAAGCAAGAATGCCGAGTCTGGGGAAGGTCCTTCTAGGACCAAGTAGATAGGAATGTCTTTCTTTTACTTTATCAATGTAATAAGGCCAATGGCCATTAGTGACCTTTGCTTCCTGTTTATTTAGTGTCGTTTTAGGATTCGTCTATTTTCTTATCAATAAAATGAGGCATTTAGCATATTAAGTTCTCCAAATCAATTTATCGCTAGGCCTACCTCGGACACAAAAGAGGTCCCCAAAATAGGACGCGCTTTACATTCTCGCACTATGTGTTTAAATACCGCAATACTTTTCATAATCCTCATTGACTTGGTTACCCTTTGTCTTTGTTTTATTTTTCTTTATTTATTTATTCCCCTTCCCAAAGGTTAGTTCGTGCACTCTGACAACATCGTCCTATCTTACAAGATCCAGGGGCCCTCCACCCTCTCCTCTTCTTAGTCCTCCCAAAGGCAAGAACAAAGGCAAAACGAAAATGGAAGATTCAGGCAACAACAGAAATGAGAATGTGGTTGAACGGGTAGAGGCCACTGATGGTCAGGGTATTCGGCTTCAGAATGAAACTGTGTCGCAGCTGGAACGAAATTTGTTAAAGTTTCAAGAAGATCTTGATCAAGTTCGGAATCTGGCAAACCTGTCATTCTCCCTTGGTGTCCCAAACGTCAACATCCAGAATCCTACACCTCCTCAAAACATCCCAAAACAGCAAAATCATCCCGCAGCTCATCATCACACCACCCCACCCCACCAAAGAACCAAACTCTTCCAGCACACTGCAATGCCTGCCATACTCCAAAAACCACTCCACTACTTATCCCAGAACCTCAGAACTCCACAAATGACCATTTCCACACTCACGCTCTAGGCCACCATAACAATCCCATCTACGTGGAGACCACGCCACACTCCACTCCCCCTATCACATACACACCTGAGTCTGACGAAAAGGACCTGTTTATCAAGAACTTGGCCAGGGAACTTAGGAAGTTGACTAGCCGGGTTCAAGGCGTCGAGGGAATCAAGGGAGTCAAAGGGTTGAACTATGAAGACCTCTGCATACAGCCCGATGTCGAACTGCCCGAGGGATACAAACCTCCTAAGTTTGAAATGTTTGATGGTACAGGTGATCCAAGGGTCCATCTGAGAACTTATTGTGACAAGCTTGTTGGAGTAGGGAAGGATGAAAGGATCCGCATGAAGCTGTTCATGAGGAGCTTAAAAGGAGATGCATTGTCCTGGTAGATCAGCCAAGATCCCAAGAAATGGTCGAATTGGGTAAGCATGGCATCTGACTTTATGGGCAGAATCAGGTTCAACACAGAGAACGCACCAGATGTGTTCTATATTCAGAATTTGAAGAAGAAAACCACGGAGACATTTTGCGAGTATGCTGCTCGCTGGAGTTCCGAAGTTGCTAAGGTCAGACCCGCCTTAGAAGAGGAGTAGATGAACAAGTTCTTTGTCCAGGCCCAGGACCCGCAGTAATATGAACGGTTTTGATGATGATTGAGAACCACAAGTTCTCCGACATTATCAAATTAGGTGAATGGATTGAAGAAGGTATCAAGAGTGGTATGGTCACAAATCTTGAAGCCTTGCAAGCTACCAACAAGGCTTTGTAGTCTGGTGGTGTGTCTAAGAAAAGAGACATGGGAGCCGTGATGGTTGCACAAAGAACCATATCTCCACTCAAATACCAAACTTACCCAACACCTCCACTCACATATCAACCAACCCCAAATTACCAAGCACCCTCATACCAAGCTCCACCACCAACGTATCAATCACTTCCACCATCGGCATATCAACCTGCTTCACCCAGATACTCACAACCCGCTCCTGTCTACCACACTTACAATTCCCAACCATCTCATTACCAATCACCCCATGCCCGTCAAAACTTCCCTAGACCTTGTCCTAATTTTGATCGCAGACCTACAAAACAGTATACCGCCATCGCTGAACCCATCAACCAGTTGTATGAGAAGCTCAAAGCTACTGGTTATGTCACCCTCATCCCTGCTGCAACCCCTGAGAATCCTTCTCAATGGGTCAACCCAAACAAGTCATGTGCATACCACTCCGACATGAATGGGCACACCATCGATGAATGCCGCTCTTTGAAGGACAAGATACAATCCCTGATCGACAACAAGGTCATCATGGCAAAGAAATCGGCTCCAAATGTCCGCAAAAATCCTCTTCCGGACCATAAGGGTGGAGGCATCCACTTGATTGAAATAGAAGATGATTGGGACCCCGAGGGATCAATCGGGTTGATCGCAGAAGGCGATGATCCAAAGAAACCTGCAATCACTCTCAACCCGATCATAGTCCAGATTCAACCGTCTGAGGATGCTGAGGTAAATATGTCCATGCCTCTTGAGTTTGAAGCAGCGTCACCTGCAAATACACCCGTATCGATTGAAGTTGAGTTCGTGTCTCCGACAAATGCACCTGCACCATTTGAGGTTGCAGTCTTGCCACTCCAGGCACATATTCCATTCGAAGTGAGGGTAGCTGCGGCAATCACGGGTGATATCGACCACGCCACCTTTCTATACAAATGTTGTACCATGGGACTATACAGTTGAGGCGAGAAGGAAAGGAAAATTCAAGACTGAAGAAGTTGTTGCAACGCAGGGTATGACAAGAACTGGTAGAGTCTATAACCCTAAACATCTGGCTGAATCCAGCAGGCAGGCTTCCAATCGGCCTCCCATTATTGAGACAAGTCCGGACGACCTTTGGAGGAAAGTACAGGCCAAGGATTATTCAGTCATCGACCAGCTGAACAAAACAACACCGCAAATATCCATCCTCTCTTTGCTGCAAAATTCCGAGACGCACAGAAATTCTTTATTGAAGGTGTTGAACGAAGCCTATGTGCCAAACAACATCACTAGTGGAGAAATAGCTAATATGGTGGGCCAAGTGTTGGAGAGTCACAAGATCACTTTCCATGAGGACGAACTGCCTCCTGAAAGGTTGGGCCATAACAAAGCACTGCACATCATTGTGCAATGCGAAGATTATTTTATCACCAGAATCCTGATCGATGAGGGATCTAGTCTTAACATTTGTCCACTGATAACGCTCAAGAAAATGGGTAAAGGGATGGATGAGATAAAGGGTGGAGCGATCAATATGAAAGCCTTCTATGGATCTCAGAGGTCCACCATTGGTGAGATCAGCCTATGCCTGCAAATGGGGCCAACTTGGTTCGAGGTGGACTTCCAAGTGATAGATGTCCCGGCGTCCTACAATCTGTTATTGGGACGACCCTGGATCCATGCTGCTGGGGCCGTAACATCAACGCTACATCAGGCAGTGAAGTTTGAGTGTAACCACCAAGAGATGATTATTCATGGCGACGGTAGCAACCCTATTTACAGTCGCCAGACTGTCCCAGTGATTGAAGGAAGAAGGAAGCTGGGTGGAGAAACTTACCACCACATTGAATGGGTCAACACTATCGACAAAGACAAATGGTGGGATAGCAAGATCGCAAGTATGATGAATTGGCGAGGGTACAAGCCAGGTAAAGGGCTCGGCAAGAACCTTCAGGGGATCTCCAAACCTATCAAACTCAAGAAGCACGACACCACTTTCAGTTTCGGATACGAATACACTTGGGAAGAATTCAAAAACTGGTCACCACCATGGTGCGGTCCTTATTACCCTTTGGAGCAACCAATACCGTATCTGGAGCAGACCTTCCAACAGTCCGACGTTATTTATGGATCAGACGAAGAAGAAGCACTTGCAGCAATGAGGAACTTGTTTCTGGAGGACAATGATATGGACTGTTGTGTTATTCTCGAGGAGAAGGGGGAGGAAGGCCCTTCCATACAGGAAGTCAACAGAGGGACATACCTCAAGAACTAGACTCTCAGGACGACCAAAGCCCGACGAGCCTCGGGGTAGGAAGGCTAAAACAAGCATTACTTACTGTTTTATTTACTAAAATGGTTTTCCCTTTTCGCATTTTTTTAATTCCTGCAATAAGATCCTCAATGTTCGAAACAATTATCCAATTTATCAAAATCATTCTCTAATTTTTCTTATGAATAAATATTTATTGGTAGCATTTTTCTCCCATTACTTTACCTATACAACATTAATATTACATGTCTTGATGAACCGATGACTGTGACATGCAACGAGACAACACATCAAAGGGACGTGGATTCAGAAGAAGATGACATATCTGACGACATTGTCAAAGAAGTTGAGAATTTTGAGAACAGACCTAAGTCCAACCTGGACGAGATTGAAATTATCAACCTGGTAGATTCAGAAAACATCAAGGAAACACGAATCAACATTCATTTGTCGCCGTCAGAAAAGAAAGAATACGTAGAATTTCTAAAGGAGTATGAGGACATATTCGCCTGGTCGTATAACGACATGATTGTTCTAAGTATGTCTATTGTGGCTCATAAATTTCCAACCAATCCAATGTGTCCACCGGTAAAACAAAAGCTCAGGAAGTTCAAACCCAACATGAGTTTGAAAATCAAAGAAGAAGTCACCAAGCAGATCAACGCCAAGGTTCTCAGGGTAGTTGAGTACCCGACATGGTTAGCCAACATTGTCCCAGTACCAAAGAAGGATTGGAAGGTCAGAGTCTGTGTCGACTACCGGGATCTCAACCGGGCTAGTCCGAAAGATGACTTCCCTTTGCCAAATATACATATCCTGATTGACAATTGCGCCAAGCATGAACTACAATCATTCGTGGATTGCTTCGCTGGTTATCATCAGATCTGGATGGATGAGGAGGATGCTGAGAAAACGGCTTTTATTACGCCATGGGGAGTGTACTGTTACAAGATGATGCTATTCGGCCTGAAGAATGCAGGGCCACCTACATAAGGGCTATGACCACCATCTTCCATAACATGATTCACAAGGAGATCGATGTATACGTGGATGATGTTATTATCAAGTCTAGGAAAGCCACTGAACACATGGAAGATTTGAGGAAGTTTTTCAAAAGGTTGCGGAGATACAATCTTAAGCTGAACCCCGCGAAGTGTGCATTCAAGGTTCCTGTTGGAAAGTTGCTCGGGTTCATTGTCAGCCGTTGAGGGATAGAATTGGATCCGTCAGAGGTCAAAGCCATTCAAGAACTACCACCACCAAGGAACAAGAAAGACGTGATGAGTTTCTAGGAGAGACTTAATTACATCAGCCGATTCATAGCACAGTCTACAGTTATTTGTGAGCCGATCTTCAAGATGCTGAAGAAGGACGCCGCAACAAAGTGGATCGATGATTTTCAAAAGGCTTTCGACAAAATCAAAGAATACCTGTAACACCACCAGTATTGGTACCGCCTGAGCCAGGAAGACCTCTGTTACTCTACCTTGCAGTGATAAATGGATCTTTCGGCTGCGTTTTGGGGCAGCACAATGAAACAGGAAGGAAGGAGCAAGCCATTTATTATCTCAGCAAGAAGTTCACTCCGTACGAGGCCAGATATTCTCTATTGGAACGCACTTGTTGTGCTTTGACTTTGGTAGCTCAGAAGCTGAGGCATTACTTCTGTGCCTACACAACGTACCTCATATCGAGAATGGATCCATTGAAGTACATCTTTCAGAAGCCCATGCCCACTGGCAAGCTAGCCAAGTGGCAAATCCTGCTGAGTGAGTTCGATATTATCTATGTGACTCAGAAAGTGGTCAAGGGATAAGCACTGGCAGATGCTGAGAACCCTGTAGACGGAGAATACGAACCTTTGAAAATTTATTTTCCTGATGAAGAGGTATCATTCATAGGAGAAGACATTGCAGAATCCTATGACGGTTGGAGAATGTTCTTCGATGGAGCACCGAACTTCAAGGGAATTGGCATTGGAGTAGTCCTAATATCAGAAACCGGTCAGGATTATCCGATATCTGCCAAACTCATATTCCCCTGCACCAACAATATGGCAGAATACGAAGCCTGTATCTTAGGGCTCAACATAGCCATTGACATGAACGTCTAGGAGCTGTTAGTGATTGGTGACTCATATTTGCTAGTACATCAGGTACAAGGAGAGTGGGCTATCAAAAATTCCAAGATATTGCCGTATCTGCACCACGTACAGGAATTAAGAAAGAGGTTCACGAAGATAGAATTTCGGCATGTCCCCAGAATCCAGAATGAGTTCGCCGATGCATTGGATACTTTGTCCTCAATGATCCAACACCCGGAAAAGAATTTCATTGATCCTATTCCCGTAAAGATCAATAATCAACCAGCTTATTGTGCCTATGTCGAAGAGGAAGCAGACGGAAATCCCTGGTTTCATGACATTAAGGAGTATTTGGCAAAAATAGATTACCCAGAGCTTGCGAATCCCACTCAGAAACGCACACTTCGAAGACTATCCAACAACTTCTTTCACAGCGGAGGAATCCTATATAGGAGAACTCCCGATTTGGGATTACTACGTTGTGTCGATGCAAAGGAAGCATCCAGGCTGCTAGAGGAGATTCATGCTGGGACCTGTGGCCCGCATATGAACGGTTTTGTTCTGGAAAAGAAGATACTCCGAGCTGGTTACTTTTGGATGACTATGGAAACGGAATGCATCCAGTATGTCCAGAAATGCCACCGTTGTCATATACACGCAGATATGATAAAGATACCTCCAAACAAGCTCAACGCAACAAGCTCACCATGGTCGTTCGCCGCCTAGGTCATGGACGTTATTGGACCAATCGAGCTTGCCGCCTCCAACGGACACAGGTTCATTCTGGTAGCCATCGACTATTTCACCAAATGGGTCGAAGCAGCATCCTACAAAGCAGTGACTAAGAAATTCATGGCAGACTTTGTCCACGACCGTATTGTTTGTCGATTCAGGATTCCTGAGTCAATCATCACGGACAATGATTCCAATCTCAACAGTGACCTGATGAAAGCTATGTGCGAGGCTTTCAAGATCAAACACAAGAATTCCACAGATTACAAACCTCAGATGAATGGAGCTGTAGAAGCCGCCAACAAAAACATCAAGAAGATACTAAGAAAGATGATAGAAAGGCACAAGCAATGGAATGAGAAGTTATCATTTTCCTTATTAGGGTATCGCACCACAGTTCGCACCTCAACATGGGCAACTCCCTATATGCTAGTTTATGGTACTGAGGCTGTTATTCCTGCCGAAGTTGAGATTCCATCTCTAAGAATTATACAAGAAGTTGAGTTCAGCGACGCAGAATGGGTAAAGAGTCGTTATGAGCAACTAGCCCTCATAGATGGAAAGAGAATGAATGCAGTCTGTCATGGTCAACTCTATCAGAAAAGAATGACCCAAGCCTTCTACAGAGAGTCAAGCCTAGACAGTTCACACCGGGGCAGTTGGTGCTGAAGAAGATCTTTCCACATCAAGACGAAGCCAAAGGGAAGTTCTCTCCCAACTGGCAGGGTCCGTACATGGTTCACCGGGTACTGACAGGAGGAGCACTTATACTCGCAGAAATGGACGGAGAAGTCTGGCCAAAGCCAATCAATTCAGATGCAGTCAAACACTACTATGTGTAATCTTTATGCTTTCTCAATGATGTAAATTGAACTACGCCTAACCTGATTCCCGTTTAAGAGGGGATATGTAGGCATCCCTATGGGTTCGGTCAGAATTCAATAAATATTTCATTTTTCCCCGTAATTGGAAACTGGAGAAGAATCGTTGCACGAGCAACAGCCAGAAGCATTCATTCATCAAAATGGGGCAGAATTTTGAGGAGGGTCCTTAAAATTCCGTAGCAGGAGAGGTTGCAATGTCCCAAGCCGTGTCACGATCGTCGGTTCATCCCAAACTTATTTTTTAATTATGCTTTTACAAAATCATGCATGTTTGTTTTTTAAACAACTTTGTTTAACAACGCTACCCCAATAATACAGACAGTATCATCAGATCGAGCCCAACAAGTCAAGAAAATCCAGCAGGGATACGAACTAACC
>MDKI01219208.1:0-25786 GCA_005239505.1 Nicotiana paniculata
GTATCACCTTATGTGTGTGGATGACAATTGTGCTTGGAGTTTCAAATCTTCTGTCGTTTACAAGGAAAACATATTCAAGGTGAGAAGTTACAATAATAATCACACATGCGGCTATAGTGAAAGATACTTAACACAACGTCAAGCTACTTCAGGTGTAATTGCTAGTATAGTCAAGAACAAGTATCTTAATCCAAAAAAAGTTTAAACCGCAAATGATATAATAGAGGACATACAAAAACAACACGGGATTGAAGTGAGCTACATGAAAGCATGGAGAGCTAAAGAGATACAATGGCAATGATAAGAGGGAATTTGAGCGATAAATATAAGGAGTTGCCGAGGTAATGTATATGTTGGAGCATACAAATTCAGGAACGGTTACAAAGTTGCACAAATCAGAAGATGGATGCTTTCTTTATGCATATGTTTCGCTATATGCATCTATCAAGGGTTGGGAGCATTGCAGACCGATAATGGTTGTTGAAAGAAGTTTCCTTAAAGCAGCATACAAGGGTACCATATTGACTGCTTGCACACAAGATGGAGCTGGTGAGTTGACTGCATCCACATTGTTTCTACAGTTTGTATAATGTTGTGGTTTCATGTATAAACGTGTATAGGATTTCAGAGCTGCTGTTTTTATAAAATTTGCAGTATGTATAAAGTTGTATATTCGTGTATAAATGTATATAAGATTTGTATAATTGTCTGAATCCTAATATCTAGTTTGTATAAACAGGAAAAATCCTTCCACATGCATATACAATTGTAGATTCAGAGAATAATAAATCTCGGGAGTGGTTCTTCGTCCAGATAAAGGGTACTTTCGGTGTTAGGGAAGGGATGTTTATAGTTTCAGATAGAAATGAAAGCATATTCAATGCCACAAAATTTGTGTACCCAGAAGTTTCACATTGTATTTGCATGTTTCACTTGTGGCAGAATGTCAAGCGCACATTCAAGAAACATCACAAACAATTAAAGGATATCTTCTTCGCTTTGGCTAGAGCTTACACGATAGAGAAGTTTGACTACCATATGACAGAGATTTGCAAAATTGATCTGAGGGTGCAACCTTACTTGTTCTAAATTGGCTACAAAAGGTGGTCTAGGGCATACTCCAAAGTGAAAAGGTTGATGGTAATGACATCCAATATTGCAGAGTCAATTAATGCATCAAACAAAGATACTAGAGAGTTACCAGTAATGTGATTGCTGGAGTACATGACAAATTTGCTACAACAGTGGAACAACAAAAACAGAAAAAGTGCAATGGAGACATCTACAGAGCTTGGCGAAAAGTACGACAAACTCCTTCGAGAAAAGCTAATTGCATCGGGGCAAATGACGGTAAAACGAATCAAATATAATGATGCATGGCATTGCTGACTTGCATTTTACTGTTTGTATAAAGATTTATAACTCTGTATAATAATGTATAATGTGCTTTAACTTCTTTTTTTGTTTAAAAAAACTTTTGCAGGTGAGGCCTTCTACGGAGCAGTTATATACTGTGCTTGAAGGGTTAAGGCGAAAGATGAACTTCCATGTCCACATGCTTGGGCAGTTTTGAAGAACCAGCAGCTGAAACCTGGCCAGTATTGCTCTTTTTACTACAAGAAGGATAACCTCATTAGAACTTATGAATTTTCAGTGAATTTGATGCCAGATGAGAGTTTATGGGTAATCCCAACAGAGGTGCTGGAAGATGTGGTGCTACCACCTAAAGGGAGTAGAAATGCAGGAAGGCCAAGAAAGGAAAGACTCAAACCTGCTTCAGAGAAAGAGTCTAAAAGGGCGTTTTCATGTTCTGTGTGTGGACAAAGTGGTCACAATAGAAAAACATGTAAGAATCGACCCAAATAAATAGTTGGAAACATAACACTTCCTATTACATATGTTGTCATGTTGAGTAGTTAAGTTTCACAAACAATAGAGTTACAAATATTGAGTAGTTAAGTTTCACAAGCAATTGAGTTACAAATATCAACAAAGAATTACAATTTACACTATATATTGCAATTATGTTAAATATGTTTCATTATACATGTTTTGATTATCCAATAATAGTGTGTTGCGGTTTTTAATGGTGCTAAATATATTGATAGATTGTACAAATGCAAAACAGAACTGCAAATAATCAATGTTATTATATATATACAGATGTATAAATGAGAGTATAAGTTTGTATAAAATTGTATAACTATGTATATTATTGTATACATATGTATAAACCCTGCAACATTGACAAAACTGCAACAATAACGAAAATACATACGTTGTTAAAGGAAATAGCAACTGAAATATTCATTAAAATGTAATTCGTTCACAACAACAATGTGTAATGACTACCACAAATTACACAAAAATAAAATCATCCATAATATTCTTTAAGGTTATCTCACAAGTAGCAGAATAGTACTTAGACAAAACTAGGCAACAACTCCTAATACATAGCAAAGCTACATTAAAATGAAAAAAATAGAACTACTTTCTCGGCCGTCCCTTCTTCTTCTTCCTGAAAAGCCTCCATGTGATTTCATCACCACTAATTGCACCGGACTGTTGTTTTTTCCTTCCATAATCCCACAAAAAAGATCCCCACCTGGTGCGAAGTGTCTCAATGTCAAAATTATCTTTTTGAATTTCCTTACCCAGGATGAAATACTCAGCAAAGCCAGCAACAAAAGCACCACAATCACTGTAATTGAAAAAAAATCAGATTCTCTGTATGTTACTGTAAATAAGTACACAAATAGTAAAATAGTAAAACAACTGATATTAACCTACCATTTGCTCTGTTGTGGCACATTATTAACCCGATTAATCTGCAAAACATCAGAATGGGATTTATCAGTATATGGATCATTGTTCCAATCAATGCCCTTCTTCTCAACATAAAAATCAGAACTCTTCAAGAAGTAAGGTATCAAAATTGCATAAGGTAATGCAGCATCTAAAGCAAGTCTATCATTAATTGCTCCACGGTTAGAGTCATAGAAGTGGATGCACCTATCTATGAACATAAATAACCCCAAAACCCAGTGGCCCAATTTTGCTCTTCCGCGCTTGACATAAATAGGTAATAAGACATGGTCAATAGTGTGCCACGCTACATTTGCATCACAATAAAACCCTTTAATATACTCTTCTATTTCATGCCCTTCAGGAATCACTAAAGGATCTTTCTTCACTTTGAAATCTTTATACAGTGAGTTGATTTTGTTACCAAAGGCAAAGTCGGTTGTAGTAAAACGCATGGCAAGATTCGGCCCATATTTCTTGCTCTTCCTCAAATAGTAAAAGAGGACATCCAAGTGCTGAGATAAGAAAAATAAAACAAAAACAATCATCACTACTAAATGATTCAGAGTACTACAAAAAAATAAATATATGATGAAGATTTTTTAAATATACAAATTTATACACTATTATACAGAGTTATACATATTTATACAAGCTTATACAATCTTATACCGTGCTTATAAAAAATTATTGCATTTGATTATACAAAGTTATATATACACCTACGGGGGTCTCAAACAATAAAGATACGCAACAAATAAAAAAAGGCATTACAGAAATTTATTAAATACCGTGTCAATAAAAGGTCGACCACAATACGCAAGTGAGTGGAACCAATCCTTCGTGGTCACATGACACGAGCCAAAATTAAAATCCTCCGCAAGCTTATTTACTTCATCGGTATAAATCTTTTTGGCACTTCAAATCACAAAAAATAAAAATTAATCAGAACTACCTTCATTGACAAGTATAAAATCAGAACAAGAAAGCTTAAAGAAAGTTAAGCTACCTTCGCCTCGTATCCATTCCATTATCAACAAACGCACAAAACTCTTTGGCCAATGGCGGCAAGAGATCAAAATCATCAATTTCGATCGTGAAAGGATGCTTGATATAAAAAATGAGCTTGTGCACCGATCCTAATGCCCCGAATCAAAAACTGGCAAATACGGAGATTTGACATATTTTCCTGGTATTTTATGTTGAACCGACTGTTCAGAAGAAATATAATCCTCTTCTACGTCTATGATAGGTGGTATGTGAAGCACAATTTGCGACATTTGTAGTGCAACTAAATATTCATCGCCAATGTCATCTCAAAATGTATCACCCTTAACATCACCTGTTGCCCCTTAGACAGAGAAAACCAATAATAAAAAACTTTCAAAATAAAGAAAAGAAAAATCATACAAAAAAGATAAAATGCAGAATGAATACCATGATCAACACCATCAGTAGCTCCCTCGTTTGCTTTGACACCTAAATCTGTTTGGTCAGCTAGCGTGTTATCTTGATTCACTTGCTTGACAAAGTCAGGAACAACATCATATTCGCCGAGACCAGATGTATTGTCGCCAGACACGCACTGATGAATCTATAAAAAGAGAAGGCATAACTTTTTGAGTGATGATTCAGAGAAGGCATAACTGTTGAGTGATTTGGTTTTATCAGTAAAATATTACCTTAGAATCAGGAACCTCCTCCCTCGTTTGCTTGGTTTCCTTCATATTCAGAAAACTGAACACATTTTCAAAGGAAGAAACTACATAATTGTTGAGTGTCGTAACTGTATCAGTCAACTACAACAAAAAAAAAACAAAAACAACAGAAGTAAATCAACAACCATGTTTATAACCAAAAAATCATGTATATACAAAAAGTACCGATAAAATACAAAAAAGATAAAGTTTTAGTACCTTTCCAACAACACTCCTCAACTTCTCAACTTCAACATTCAACATATCAATGCGCGCCGAAGGATCATAACTCGGTTTAGGTTGTTGCTCCGTATTTTGAGGATAAGGTCGTTTAGACTGTTGCTCCGTATTTATATGAGGATAAGGTCGTTTAGACTGTTGCTCCGTATTTATATGAGGATAAGGTCGTTTAGATTGTTGCTCCATATTCTGAGGACAAGGTGGAGATGCAGAGACAGAATTATCAGTGTGAAAGTCAGGCACATCCCCCGATACAACATCATCGACATTAACTTCAAAAAACGTGGTGATGTTCAGCGTTGACATCTCTTCACGAGTAGGGGAAATGTTCCTATAGTCCAACTACAATAAGAAAAACTGGATTATAATAGTAGAAAAAGGAAATTGTGACATATTCATGATTATACGTACTTACAAAAAAACTGAAATCATATATGAAGAAGTATTATGGTACAAAATGTTTACCTTGTCGATACTAGACACGATCACCCCGCCAGTAAAATTCGCATATGTTGGAGTTTCAATGACTTTCCAATTAAGATGCGTGGCACATCTCTGCGAATGAGAACAGCTAGATGCTTGTCAACCATAGAACAACATTCAAAAAACCATATTTGTAATACAAGTGGCAAACCTCCGAGCCTATACATTGTCAAATAGTCACATTTTATGTCCCTCATTGTCTTTAAAATATCGTCAAATGACTTTTTTCCCCAGGCATACATCTGATATTGACCACTTTCAATGATATCAAAATCATCTTTGTTGATACCATGATTGTTGGCATCCGAGAATATGAAATGATGGACAAACACCATCAAGGCCATCTTGACCGCATCTTCGTCCGACTTCCAGTTTTTTTCTTGAAGCGATCAAGAAGTTGCCCCCTTATTATAGCCCTTTTTCCATCTCCTGAAAAATACTCTTTTGGCAACCTATTGACATCTGGTTTGTCATAGACAATGGCGTCATCTTCCACACACTTCAAACCAGTGATAACAACAAACTCTCCAATGCCAAACCGCAACAAACAACCATTAATTTTAACCCACAACTCCCTTTCCCGCCCGGGGACGACTTCTCTCAATTGTATACAATGAATAAGTTGATTTTGAATTTTAAATTGAGGTAGGTCCAAGAAGTAGCCTAAACAGCTAGCACGGAACATTTGAAGCTGTGTGTCAGTCAAACATTGCTTTAAAATGCTGACAATATCAGTCTCAGTATGGGAACTAATCCTGTTGTGGAAATGATAAGCTGATTGTATATAGAAGTTTCCAACCTGCATATGAAAAAACAACAAGAAAGAAATCATGAACAAAAACTATACTAAAAATATTGTATAAACATATATAAATTAATATAACAGTACTTGTATAAAGATGTATAAACATTTGTATAACTTCGTATGAAATTGTATAAGGATGTATAAAATTAATAGCAACACAGGGAATACCTTCAGCTTAGCTTTTCTCTCCTTCAATTTGCGGCGAGTAGCAATCATTTTTTATTTGGATATGCAATCAAGACCACTCTCACCATTGTCCTCGATCTTGCTCTTTTTATGCTTAACTTCCTCGATCTTGCTCTTTTTATGCTTAACGTCCTCGATCTTTCTCTTTTTCGATTTAACACTGGGGCCTACATCGTCATCATCAACCAAATCAAATTTTAGCTTTTCTTTGGATTTTTCATGTCTCCCGCATTTCTTACTCCTTATTCTAACAATGTTAACTGGAGTAGGAGTATTCTTCGTTTGCGAGTCATTCGACTGCTCTCTTGTTGCGACTTTTTTGTAGGAGCAGGAGACTCAAAATCATCATCATCGGGGGCCTCGGCATGCCCAATCGCTTCAGAATCAGGGGTTGAGGGCAAGTCCCTCAATGTTTTCGTAAAATCGAGCTTAACACCTTTTCCAGCAACCTTCATACGACTTTTAGAAGCAGACATTTTCCAATGCATTTTCTACAATAAAATAAACAAAGCTTTAACAAAAGTGAAGACAAGTGAAGGAAAACACAAAAATCAAACCAAAAAACAAAGGCCATGAACACAAAGCAGAGGCCAATTTTCACAAATTGTAACAAAACTCAAAAAATAAATTCTACCCTAAAAGTCGAAATAATAAAGCATGCAAACTGAAACACCAAGTTTAATCCCAAAACGAAGATAGAAGGAACACAAAATCGAACAGAAAACACAACAACATTGTAAAAAAAAATTCAAAATCAGAAAAGCAAAAAATTAAAAATAAAAAAAAAATTAAAACCAAAACAATGGTAAAAGCATAAAATGAAACAAAAATTACCTGAAAATAAGAGTGAAAGCTCGAAAAATTACTTGAGACGCAACAATGGAAGACGGCTGCCTTCCTACTTCTGTGAAAAAAATGTGAGAATAACAGAGAGAGAAAAAAATTAAAAAAAAAAATGAAAACACCGTTAATAATATTTGTGGGCTACCGGGTGAAAACAAAATTTCAAAAGATATACAACTTGCGCTAAACCATGAATGGGATTCAAATGTGGGCTATTTTCGGATGGGCTATGTGGCCCAAGTGATATATGATATAATTTTCTCATTAAAATATACCTTTTGATAACACGTATATAAATGTACCATGCAAGGTAGTATATCAAAGGCAGAAGCATAACAAATCTTGCTAAGATACCAAAAAATCAGGGGCGGCCCTGTTAAGTTATTATATTTCAAAGTTTCAATGATGACAATGTTATCTTATGTTGGTTTGCAGGATTGCAGGATTCAAAACAAGCAAAAAGGAAAGAATGAGATGCTATCCAAAGATATGATTGCTAAATTAAAGGGATCTCATTACAACACATTTATTCGACCTCAATCAAATGAGTTCAGATTACTAATCAAGGAAGCCTTCGCCGGCAAATATTCTATATCCAAAAATAAGCTCAATCAACGCTTGAGTGACTCCTAAATACAAGCTTGCGACAAGGAAAGTCACGATCGAATCCGGTCTCTCCCAAGAGGAGGATGCGAAGAGGCACCCCATGGGTCAAATACCTTTGATGATCTCGTGTCTCTAATTTCGGTCAAGACTCAACGACTCTTTCCTCTCCTATAAGAAGACTGCTAAGATCAAATGTAAGACTTGCACAACTACACACATTATTTTTTAAGTCTCTCTACTTCTTAGCCTAAATAGTGTAATCCTTAGTTTATCAGTGTCTCAAAAGATAGGAAGAATTAGAACACAAAAGAGAGTTGTGTAAACCATTCAGAATTCATTGTTGTCATTTTTTGTTGGTGGTGAACGAGTCAAAACCATCTGTATTGTAATACTTTTAAAAATCTAAAGGGAACCTTTGTGACCAAGGGAAATTGGATGTAAGTACCACAATGGTACCTAACCAATATAAAGTTATTGTGTGTCACTTACCTTTTATTTATTGTTATCTTTTATTCTGCACTTTGTTTAGTCAACTAAAATCATCGTTAGTCGACTAATTTTCAATAGACCATAATTCACCCTCCCCTCTCCCCCCCCCCTCCCCGTATTTTCAATCAGTATCAGAGCAAGGCTCACAATCTCTGCTTAACAGTTGGTGAGAAAAAGATCATGGGATCTAACACTGTTGTTGGTGCTTTATTTCAAGAAGGAACCTCTCGGGTTCGACCTTCTTATTTCAACGATCAACACTTTTCTCACTGGAAAGTGCACATGAAAACTTACACATTGTCATATGACATCAAAGTTTGGCGTGTGATGAAGAAGGGAAATCTTCCAATCCCACCAAAGAAGGATGCAAATGATCAAGTCATCGTATCAACTGATCCTCTTGACTTGGATGACTACACTGATGAACAAGTTGATGTCATAACTGTAAATACCAAAGCAAAAAATCTACTGTACAACGCTATCAGTGAAGAAGAGTATGAAAAGATATCAAGTTGTGAAACTACCAAATAAATGTGGGACAAACTGGAGGTCACTTACGAAGGAACCAAAAAAAGTGAAACAAACTAGGATAAATCTTCTGGTTCGAGACAACGAGTTATTTCAATTGAAGGATGGAGAATCAGTGGAAGAGATGTTCTCCAGGTTCAGCAAAATTCTTGGAGATCTGAAGTCTTTTGGTAGAAATATCAAGAGTGGTGAACAAGTTAGAAAGATTCTCAAAAGCTTACCTACCATTTGGCAGCCAAAAGTCATCGCCTTGGAATGTCAGGATTTGGACAAAATTTTCTATGATGAACGTAGAGGTGATCTTATTACTTTTGAGAAAACTCACTTGGATAGACAAATTCAAGAGAAGAAGAAAAGTGTTGCTTTTAAGGCAACTGTGGTTGAACCATAAAATGAAGAGGAAGAAGAAGGAGGAAAACAAGACGAAAACATTACCATGCTCTCTCAAGTTGTAACAAGCATGATGAGGAAAAAAAGGAATAGCAGAATAGGGAAGCCTAACTTCAGGAAAGGAAGGATAAGCAATGAAGTTGATAAAAATGATGGAAGGTGCTACGAATGTGGAAAGTTTGGTCATATTCAAGCCGATTGTCCTGAACTAAGGAAGAAACTCAGCATAAACATACAAAAGAAGAAATCCTTCGGAGCATGGAGTAATGAAGAGGAGTCTGATCATGAGGAAATTGCTAATATATGTTTCATAGTTATGAATGAAAATGAAAATTCAGGTGAACTTGGACTAATGGAAGATATCAATGATGAGGAAGACGACTCGAGAGAACTTGGTCTCACGGAGGACAAAGGAACTAGTGAGGTACGTACTCCCTTATGCCCTAATTGTTATGAACTCCAAGAATTTGTTGATATTTCTCTTGCAAATATTGAAAGAGTCGTGAATGAACTTAGAAAGATCAAGAGAGAAAAGAAATATCGGGCCTTGAAACTAGAAGTATGTGAGATTGAGCGTGATATGCTACAGGATTGTTACATCTCGCGTTTTCGTATGTTAAAGTTTCATCTTCAATTAATTGACATAAACTCGGGAGGTGAGATTTTCTTGAAATTATAAGCATTCATGCTATTTATAACAAGCAATAAGTAAGTTCCGTGAAAAATAAAGGGTAAATGAATCAAAGAAAATGAGTTTCATTGAAAATTGTTGATTTGGGATAAATACGGTCCGAGCTATAATACCCGGTATTTATAGACTAGTGTCATACAAGGTACCATATGACCATGATAGTACGATGTATAAAGTGTATTAAAAATGAGTAGTATTTTAAGTAATTTGAGATAATTCTTAATTATGTGGATAATTGGTAATTAATGATTTCTAGTGGGAGATAAATTAAAAAAATTGGATAATTAAAGGTTTTGGAAGGCTTAACCCCACAAAAACGTCGCAGCATCCCCTATCACTCTTAAAGTGACTATTAAGTCTTACATAGGTGGAAAATTTAGAGGATTAAATGACTTACTCATCTACTAGGTGGGCCATACCCACTAAAGTCTTAAACATGAGATGCCATCTTATTATGAGTTTCTAAACGGGATATGCTATCTTATTATGAGTCTCTAAAGTCTTAAATGTGAGTTTCTAAGGCTTAACGTGAGTTTCTTCAAGTGGATCCATGTGTGCATTACAAATCAAATGGAAGCTCTTATAGAGAGTAGCTGGCCGTTAATTCTTCAAAGAGCAAAACAATTCCATACAAAATTAGATAATGTTGGTTGTTGATTTTGTAAAGCGTGAACTTCAAATTCTAAGAGAATCGATTCAAGTATGTTAAGGCTAAGCCCTTCCTTCATTTTGGCATGATCTCGTAATTACATGTATTTGATAACGAGGCATAAAGAGAAGTTCATACTCCCGAATTTATATACATTATCCTAGTCTCATAAGTTACAGTATTCTCCCTTATCGGGAATTTATATTCAATTGAGTATTATTTCCTTCTATTCAAGAGAGAAGAGGTTTTATATATATATACATACAGTATTTTCACCACCATCGAGCTATAATCGGTGGGCAGGCCTCTATTGGGCAACCTCATATTAGATGGTAAGTTATATACCGAGCCTGCTGTGGCCGAGCGCCTATGAGCGAGCCCAGTTGGCCGAGATATAGAGCCTAGTATGGTCGAGCGCCTATGAGCAATCCTACCACGGCAGAGCACTGATATATATACCTAGCCTTATAGGGCCGAACAACTATTTTACTTACTATATTGAGAGAGTTGAGTCAGTATCAACAAGTAAGCATATCTTCAGATTATCTTGAATCCCAGTTACTTCAGTTATATATTATCAATTCAATTTCAACTTTCAGTTATTTTATTGCCTTGCATACTCGGTACATTATTTCGTATTGACGTCCCTTTTTCTGGGATGCTGCATTTCATGCGTGCAGGTTTAGACAGATAGACGGGTATACCTCCTCAGTAGGTGTTGCCCGAGTTCAGCTTTATCGGTAAGCTCCACGTCCTTCGGAGTTACCGGGTCTAGAGGTTTTGTGTACATCTTATGTGTATATGTATATAGGATATGGGTAGGTCTGGGCCCCGTTCCGATCACGGTATATCCAGCAGTAGAGGCTTGTAGACATATCCTGTCAGTTAGTGTAGTATGTTGGGCTTGTAGGCCTTGTATGCATATTTTGTTGGTTTGTCAGCTGTAGTAGTTATGAAGGCCTTGTCAGCCTAGCTTTCTATTGATGTTTAGCCAACGTTAGTTTCCATTCAGTTTTATATTCTTCTTTGCAACTTGTCTTGCCATGTGGCCCATGGTCGGTGTATGACATTATATGTTCAGAGTCCCTTAGTCACAAGTTGGTACGCAAGGATATATGAGGCATCGGGTGCCAGTATCGCCCCCCAGGTTCGGGGCATGACAAGGATGAAGTAAATGAACTTCAACTTCAATTGAATGGATTGCAAAAATCTACGAGTCACAGCTCAGTCAAATAAAATCAGACTGCTTATCACAAATGGAAAATTCCTTCATGTTCCTTTTGTGGTAAAAATTGGCCATAGTACTAACCAATGCAGGAACATAATTAGAGAAAAAAGAGGCTCTGGTAACTCTAATAGTCCATCGTGTTTTTATTGTGATAAATGGGGTCATACCTAAAATCGTTGCAGGTTCAAAGATAACCGGAGATGGGTTTGGAGACCTAAATCTTCAAATCAAACTAACAGTCAGCATTCTAACCATTCAAGACCCAAGCAGGCTTGGGTACCTAAAAACAAGTAATTTTGTTTTGCAGGAACACCACAAGAAGAATCGAAAAGGAAAATGGTATCTCGACAGTGCGTGTTCCGGACATATGACTAGTGACAAACAATTGTTCAAATCAGTCACCAAACTAGATGGAGGAACAATCACTTTTGGAGACAAATCCAAAGGAAATGTAATTGGTGTTGGAAAAGTTCCTCTGAGCTCAACATGTGATGTAGATGAAGTCTACCTGGTTGATGAACTTGGTTATAATCTTCTCAGTATTAGTCAACTATGTGACAACGACTATGAGGTTCATTTTAAGAAACATGGTTGGTTTATAGAAGATGAATCGGGTAAAATCATTCTTTCAGGTAACAGAGACAGAAATGTCTATACTATCAACAATTTAGATAATCTTGGGGATCAAATTTGTCTTACTTACATGATCGACGATCCCTGGGTTTGGCATAGAAAACTTGTTCATGCCAGCATGCATACTATTCAAAAAATTTCTAAATATGATCTTGTAATTGGTCTTCCAAAACTAGTTTTTTTCAAAGGATCATATATGTGATTCATGTCAACTAGGAAAACAAACTCGTCCTTATTTCAAAATTAATAACATTGTTTCCACCTCCAAACCTCTTCAATTGTTGCATATGGATTTACTTTGTCCTACTAGAACTGCTAGCATAGGTGGTAGGAAATATGATTTTGTCATTGTAGATGATTTCTCTAGATTTACCTGGGTTATGTTTCTAAGTCACAAAGATGATGCTCTAAAGAATTTTGAAGTTTTCTATAAGAAGGTTCAACGATAAAAATGATACTACATCTCTACTATTAGGAGTGATCATGGAGGAGAATTTGAAATAAGAGTTTTTGAAAAATTTTGCAACAATCAAGGAATCTCACACAACTTCTCTTCACCAAGATCATCGCAGCAAAATGGAGTAGTAGAGCGTAAAAATAAAACTTTAGAGGACATGGCAAGAACCGTGATTGTGGGAAACTCTCTACCTCATCATTTCTGTGCAGAAGCTATGAGTACAAGATGCCACATCATCAACATGTATCTGATTCGACCAATTCTCAAAAAGACTCCTTATGAGCTATGGAATGATAAGAAATCAAATATCAGCTATTATTATCCTTTTGGATGCAAATGTTTTATCCACAACAATTGAAATGACAATTTTGGGTAAGTTTGATCCTAACAGTGATGAAGGTATATTTCTTGGTTACTCTCCTTCAAGTAGGGCATATAGAATCTACGATAAAAGAACTTTATGCATTGAAGAATCAATTCATGTCGTTTTTGTTGATATTAACCCTATCCGAAGGAATGAACAAATTTCTGAAGATGAGTAAATTTCTTGTGTCCCTAAATCTGTTATTGTAGGAAAGGATCATCAAAATGAGTCAGCTATTCAACAGACTCAACCAGTTGAAGTATCCACAGAAGATATCGAACTGACTCAAGCAGATCAATGGAGTACTGAAGAAAGAGAACCTCCCTCAAACACTCCAAATGAATGGAAAAGTGAACCGGGATATCCTCACAAATTCTTTACAGGAGATCCACAAGGAGGAATCACTACAAGAAGGTCACAAAAGAACAAATCTCATGTAGCTCTTATTTCTCAACTTGAGTCAAAGAAATTGGACGAAGCTCTCAAAGATACTCGCTGGATAAATGCTATGAAAGAGAACTAGATTAATTTGAAAGTTATGAAGTATGGGAATTGGGTATGGGAATTGGTTCCAAGACCCCCCAAACTTCTCTATCATTGTAACTAAGTGGGTTTTTAGAAACAAATTGAATGAACCAGGTCAAGTGGTTCAAAATAAAGCAAGATTGGTTGCTCAAGGTTACTCTCAACAAGAAGGAATCGACTATGATGAAAATTTTGCGCCTGTAGCAAGACTTGAATCCATACGGATATTACTTGCTTCTGGTCCTCATAAAGGATTCAAGCTATTTCAAATGGATGTTAAAAATGCGTTCCTAAATGGCTACATTTCTGAAGAAGTGAAGCAACCACCCGGATATGCAAACGTCACCTTTCCTAATCATGTATACAAGTTGACTAAAGCTTTGTACGGTCTCAAACAAGCCCCTCGTTCATGGTATGAAAGGTTAAGTTCGTTTCTTCTAAATCAAGGGTTCAAAAGAGGTAATATCAATACAAATCTTTTTATTAAGCACTCCAGTTCAGGTAATCTTATTACTCAAATCTATGTAGATGATATTATTTTTGGTAGCCCTAACTCTATTCTTTGTGAAGAATTTGCTCTTTCCATGAAAGGAGAACTCGAGATGAGTATGATGGAAGAACTGACTTTCTTTCTTGGACTTCAAATCAAACAGTCTCCTAAGAGGATTTTCATTAGCCAAACCAAGTACACTAAGGAGCTTATCAAAAAGTTTGGCATGGAAAATGCTAAGTCAATTGGAACTCCAATGAGTCCAACTACAATTCTCGATGAAGACAACAATAGAAAAAAAGTTGATGAAACCACGTATAGAAGAATGATTAGATCCCTATTATATCTCACTGCTAGTCGACCGGATATTATGTTCAGTGTGTGCAAATATGCAAGATTTCAATCAGCTCCTAAGGAATTCCATCTTTCTGTTGTTAAACAAATTATTAGATAGTTAATTGGTACCTCTGAGCTAGGATTATGGTATGATCGTTCTAACAATTTTTCTCTAAGAGGCTTTTCAGATGCACACTTTGCAGGTGACAAGATTGATAGAAAAAGCACATGTGGGACATGTCAACTTTTGGGAAATGCTTTAGTATCTTGGCATAGCAAGAAACAAAATTGTGTTGCCCTATCCACAATTGAAGCACAATACTTAGTTGTTGGAAGTTGTTGCACACATGTTCTATGGATTACGCATCAACTTCTCGACTATGATTTATCTCTTATATCTACTCCTATATTCTGTGATAATACCAGTGCTATCTGTTTATCAAAAAAATATATGCATCATTATAGAGCAAAGCATATAGAAATTAAACATCATTTTATCCGTGATCATGTTGCTAAAGGTAATATTGTTTTAGAATCTATTAGTATTCATTCTCAACTTGCTGATATTTTTACAAAACCTCTTTAAAGATTTTGTCTACTCCGAAAAAAGATTGGCATTGTGCCAAATTTGTAAATCAAATAGTTTACCCTATTCTAAAATATTTTATTTCCTTAAGCATGTGTGGATTAATTAATTTTTGTGTAAGTGTAATTATTGCTTCTTCATCAGTACCGTCGATCAGTCACTTCAGAAGCATCACTTCCTTCTCAACCCGCCCTTTCCTTTAACCAAGGCGTCCTTTCGTTCCTCCCAAAGCACCAATAAAACCCTTAATTCTCTAGTACTCTCATCATTCTCTTCAAAACAATCCCTCACACCATGGCCAAAATAAATCTCTCTTCTTCCGCTGCAACCAGACGCAGTCGAAGATTTCAAAAACCCCTCAACCCTGAAGAACCTGTGGATGTGGAGTTGTCCATTGACTCAGATTTCCTTAGAACAGACAATGAAAGCAGTGAATCCTCTGAAAATCCTCCCATTAGCCAGAAAAAGGCCGGCAAAAGACCTATGGAGAAAACCCCCAAAAAGGTTGCATGCAAGAAAGGTAAAGTGGAGAACACGAATTTTGGTCCTGAGGATAAGTTAATCTTTTATGGTCCAAGTGAAAAAGCAAGGTTTGAGTCCTACAAGTCAAAATTTATGGCTTATAGACGCTCTGTAAGTCTCTCTCTCATGAAAAATCTTCACTATGATGTGACTGTTATTTTCGATTTTCAGCACCTTTTCTCTTGATACCATTGGAAACACTATTTATGAAGTAAGTATGTTTTATGCAAACCTTTTTGTGAATGATAAAGATGATTTGAACTCCATGGTTTTAGGCACTAGAATTATTTTGGACTCTTATCAATTTGAAACGATTTTCTCTGCTAAGTTTAGTGGGTTTGATGTGTTTGTGCAAAATTCGTGGCCCAAAGACTTTGAAGTTTACTTTGATGAAGAAAACCTTTTTGTCTGATAATCCTCCTGACATTGGTCCAGAGAATCTTAAGTTTGAACATCGTGTCTTGGCCCACATGATTTCTACCACTCTTCTCCCCAAAACTGGGTCTTTTAGCTCGTTGTCCACTAGAGATATTTTTATTCTTTATTGTCTAGTTAACAATAAAAGACTTTATTGGTTTGTGTGAATTCGTCAATACATGCTTGAAAGAATCAGGGACATATATAGATGGGGTAATATTGCTACTGATTGAGATGAAGGAACATGTAGACAAAATCAGGGAAGTTACCAAGGAGACAGGTACAGATGTGGCTAAGCTCAGGATGTATATGGGAGCCACACGGAGGCAATGAACCAAGGCTTTCAATTCCATGAGGTAAAAAGATAGACAATCTTGTCAAAGATGTTGAAAATTCCTATGACTCCTTCTGCACCATAAACACTCTCAAGTACTTCCTGGGAAGAAGTTAATGCGACTCTATGTGATGGTGTTACAAACAATTTTTTTGCTTTTTGCTTTTGCTTCTGCTTGTTTGTTGGTGGTTTTTAAACAATCTTTTTCTTGGGTCTGTACTAGATATGCCTCTGCTGAAGGCACTACTTTTGCTGCTCTAACCTCCTAATTAGTATGTTTATTATTTCCTATATTATTTGTCGTGTGTGTTTTTATTTCCTTTTTGATTGATGTCAAATGGGGGAGAAAAATGTAGAGAAGTAAACCACTCAGCAGGAGACAATAATTATTCAAGTGGAGATGGAAATAGCATTAACTTAGGGGAGCAACATATAAAAGAGGAAGTCTCATAATTTATTTATGTTTACTCTCTCTTGATTGTCATCATCAAAAAGGGGAATATTGTTAAGTTATATTTCAAAGTTTCAATGATGACAATGCTATATTATATTGGTTTGCAGGATTGCAGGATTCGAAACAAGCAAAAAGAAAAGAATGAAATGCTATCCAAAGATATGATTGCTAAATTAAAGGGATCTCATTGCAGCACATTTATTCGACCTCAATCAAAGGAGTTCAGATTACTAATCAAGGAATCCTTCGCCAGAAAATATTTTGTATCCAAAAATAAGCTCAATCAAGGATTGAATGACTTATAAATACAAGCTAGTGACAAGGAAAGACGATCGAATCCGGCCTCTCCCAAGAGGAAGATTCAAAGAGGCACCCCTTGGGTCAAAACCCTTTGATGATCTTGTTCCTCTAATTTCAGTCTTTCCTCTCCTATAAGAAGACTTCTAAGATCAAATGGAAGACTTGTGCAACTACACAAATTATTTTCTAAGTCTCTCTACTTCTTAGCCTAAACACTATAATCCTTAGTTTATTAGTGTCTCAAAAGATAGGAAGAATTAAAACACAAAAGAGAGTGGTGCCAAACATTCAGAATTCATTATTGCCATTTTTCGTTGGTAGTGAACGAGTCAAAACCATCTGTATTGTAATACTTTAAAATATCTAAAGGGAACCCTTGTGATCCAAGGGAAACTGGATGTAAGTACCATAACAGTACCGAACCAGTATAAAATTGTTGTGTGTCACTTACTTTTTATTTACTATTATCTTTCATTCTGCACTTTGTTTAGTCAACTAAAATCATCGTTAGTCGACTAATTTTCAATAGACCACAATTAACCCCCCCTCCCCCCCTCTTGTACTTTCAGTCCCTACGAGTTTTATGGCCTAATTCCAAATTTTACGAGAGGCCTTAACTTTTTAAAAAAAAAATTATTTATTTATTTGAAGTCTGTTTATCTTGCGTTCTTAGATACAATGTTATTAATAATTTTCTTATAATCAATAAGTCCTAATAAGTCTTTTTTAATTGACAATATAGCTAATCCATTTAACCTTTATTGAGACATTATTGATCTTAGGTGTGATTTTATCAATTTTAGTTTTGAAAGTTTCTTTCCGTTGAAGCGACGAAAACATATGGTGGAGCTATGACTCGGGTTAGGACTGTGGGCGGTGACTCAGAGCCTTTTCCGGTTGTTATGGGGTTACACCAAGGATCTGCGCTCAGCCCGTTCTTATTTTCTTTGGCGATGGACGCACTGACGCGCCATATCCAAGGAGAGGTGCCATGGTGTATGTTGTCCGCTGATGATATAGTTCTGATTGATGAGACGCGAGGCGGAGTGAATGGGAGACTAGAGGTATGGAGGCAGGCCCTGGAGTCTAAAGGTTTCAAGTTGAGTAGGACTAAGACGAAATATGTGGAATGTAAGTTCAGCGACGGGCCGGGGGAAGCGGATCTTGAAGTCAGGCTTGACTCACAGGTCATCCTTAAGAGAGAAAGTTTTAAGTACTTAGGGTCAATTGTCCAAGGAGATGGGGGATCGGCGGGGATGTTACGCACCGTATTGGGATGGGGTGGATGAAATGGAGGTTAGCGTATGGAGTCTCGTGTGACAAGAATGTGCCACCGAAACTCAAAGGTAAGTTCTATAGAGTGGTGGTTAGACCGGCCATGTTGAATGGAGCTGAGTGTTGGTCAGTCAAGAATTCACATATCCAGAAGATGAAAGTAGCAAAAATGAGGATGTTGAGATGGATGTGTGGGCACGCTAGGCTGGATAAGATTAGGAATGAAGATATTCGGGAGAGGGTGTGCGTGGCTCCCGTGGACGACAAGATGCGGGAAGCGTGACTTAGATGGTTCGGACACGTGCGGAGGAGAAGCCTAGATGCACCGGTTAAGAGGTGTGAGCGGTTGACTTTGGCAGGTACGAGAAGAGGCATAGGGCGGCCTAAGAAGTATTGGGGTGAGGTGATCAGGCAGGATATGGCGCAACTTCAGATTTTCGAGGACATGGCTCTTGATAGGAACATGTGGAGGTCGAGAATTAGGGTGGTAGGCTAGGGGGTAGTCGAGAGTTCTTCCTTCTTTATATCGGGTAGTCTGATAGAGTTTTGTTTAGGTTTTTTTAGTGGTCTATGTTATTTTCATATTGTTGTTTTGCATAGTTTTGTGTTATTGTTCTTTCACTTATTCGTTGTTGTTATTTTCTTTCTGACACATTTTGTTGTTACATGTATTTTCTTTTGTTTCTTTTATGATATTATTGTCTCTCTTGTCGAGCCGAGAGTCTCAGGGAAACAGTCTCTCTACCCTTTTCGCGGTAGGGGTAAGGTCTGCATACACTCTACTCTCCCCAGACCCCATTAGTGAGATTTTACTGAGTATGTTGTTGTTGTTGTTGAAGCAACGGAAACAAGAGTCATTAACATTATTCCATAAGTAATACAAGCACGGGAAAAATAATCATTTTTTTTATTTGATCGAGTGTATCAATTAAACTGTTATCTTTTAATTGTACTATTTTTCTTAATATTTTTAATTTCGAAAATAAATGTAAACCATCAACATCGAATTGATTATTATGCTTTAAGGAACATTCAAGATTAGGGTAATATTAATTTCTATCATCTAGTGATCTTAATTTTTACGTTAAATAGAAACCAAAAATAATTTCATATGCTTGGAATTGTTCAAATCTATTTTAAAGTCAAAAATAGCCTTGTCTACTATGTATATAGTAATCAATTCCAAAGGACTCTTCAAAAGATTTTGAGATCTTATTATCAACATTTTATCAAATTATTACTTTCTATATATCATATGTTTCTTATAAAATTCGGGTTCGATATTCATTTCAAGTACAATTTTCTTGCCAGAAATTATAGCAGTTACAAATCTTTCTTCTTTGTACTTGTTAAAGAAAAAAATCAAATATTTTCATTTTACATACCTTTTTTTTTCAAAAAAAATTTGAGATCTAAAATAGTTATTTTACTTATTTTATGGAAATACATGTAAAGTGAAATCATGTCTGTAATTTGTCGTTTTCCACGAAAAAAAAGCGTTGGGCAGACAACTTGTGGGATGTGTAAATTAAAGTAAAACTAGTAAATTTACTAATGCATATTAATCATTGAGTTTGGAGCCATATAGTATGTTTTTTCATTAAGGCCAAAGGAAATGGATACATTTCCACCATTAGCAAGTAATTAAGAGCTCGTACACTGTCTCTCTTATCAACCTCTTCACTTAATCACTCTGTATTAAGACAATCTCTAAAATGACTTTTAAGCTAAAATAAAAAAAGTTGAGATCAACTAACTTCTTGATTTTGACTTTTTAAAAGTATTTTTTAACTTTTTTTAAGCAGCTTTTCTTTTTTACCAAACACTTCATTTAGTAAAAAAAAAGTACTTAAAAACTAATTTGACCCGCTTTTAAGCCCATCCAAACAGCCTCCAGATTCGAGTTTTGATCACTGAAGGTGACTTTTGAGCTTTTGGTTGACCATAGTTTACTTTATTTTCATTCTTTTCGATCTGTTATATTCACATTTTATGATGTCTGTTGTGCTTGTATTTTAAGTTCATTTAATTGTAATATCACCATCTCTCTTGACAAAAACTCTTGCCTTCGTTTAAATGCAATATTAACTTTTCTCGGCTAAGAAATTTAATCGTAATCATTATCTATATATGTAACCATGTTGCTATTTTACAAGAAAGGAGAAAGAAACTAGATTTGATAGTTTTTCCGGGCCTTTGTGGTTGTTGCGCTCTTAAGTCATTTGCTTGTTGTAAGTTCAAGTTTCCTGTTTTTCAATTTACATTGTTGCCTGCAGGGATTTATTTTCAGCTATGGTATCCATACTGCTCAAGCTGCGGGGGTTAGTAAGGGCAGGATTCATGCTGCTTACTTGCAGGTTTGTAAATTTAATCTTTCGAGATATAAATTCTAAGATTGGGGATATAGATCTTAGTACAGATATGGGTGTAGGAATTCGGTTAAAAATAATTCAGAAAATTAAAAATATCTCTAAATTTTGTGGAATACTTATAAATCGTGGGTAAAGTGTAGATTTTTGTTTTTATCCTCAAGTTATTTATAAGCAAAAGATTGATTTCCTAGATAAGGTATGCTATTTTTCTTCAAATGTACCCTAGTTTTTGGTTCTGATTACAGGATTGTCTCGTCATGAATTTTTCTGTCCGTCATGGTCAAAGTACCTAAAATTTTCTCATATCCACATACATAATAGTGTTGTGTCTACACGGGTGCGACACCTAAACTGCTCTGTCAGAGCAACTTAGTAGTTAATTAAATCATTAGGGCTGGGGTTTGGCCGCTAAATTTTAGTAGTTGCTGGTACTTTAGGTAGGGTTTTGGACAAAAGGCCAAATTCAAGTTTTGCAATCTCTTGTGAATTTTAACTATTTAGGAAGAGTTTGATCTAGACGGTCAATAGGCAAGAACTAAACTCCAGGATATGTGCCATTTTAGTTTGTATTTCAGCTTTGAAGTCGGGACGTGTCCTGGAGTTTTAAGTTACAAAAACTGAATTCCAAGACAGCATCCTGGAGTTAGAAAAAAACCAGAGAAGATGAAGAAGCAGGTCTTCGCCACATTTTTAGTTTGGGGTATTTTTGTCCAAATGTTATATCCGCATTAAAAAGGGATAAATTTCTATATTAGTTTTTGGAACTATGGATTATTTTCAAATTGCAGTAGTAAAAGTGGCTATTTGTGAATTTTTCCTCCCAACCAAATACTTGACTTGCTTTTGAAGTCCATATTTCCATGTACTTTCTGACATATATATAACATTAACTTGTTTTCTTTTTAAATTTTCGTGAAAAGTAAGTTACAACTCAGAGTGACCATATTGTAATTAGAACTGATGTTTAGATAACTTGTTTCTCCATAAGAAAAATGGCATATATTCCAAATTGAAGATACATCCAAAAAGGAAACGAAAACATGATGCTTTTAGTGAAGAGTAATACATGAGTTTGGTGACTTACAGGAACTCTTTACCTTATCCAAGGGAGATGGCTCAAAACGAGATTGATGATACGTTAGAGTCCCTAAAAAGATTAAGGAATGCAGGCAATCTGGATCGCTTTTCATATATGCTCCAGAGTTGGATGGAGTATTTCAAAAATGAAAAGCTCAAGGATTTTCAGACTAATGTCCCTGCACAAAAGATTGATGCCGTAGTAGAATTCTTGTTGATTTTGCTTGCAAATGTGCCGAATACTGTTATTTATGGTAAGACATTGGATGAGGTCATGGAAAAGGTGGTAGCTCTTGTGGGTGATATATTTGTTGTTACTGAAAAGCTTCTCGAAAGCTCTTCAATCCAAGACAAGACCAGCGAGATTAATATTGGCGTGGCACAGATACTGGAGAAAATTGAACATCTAAAGGCAGAAATGGAAGAAAGGCACTGCAAAATGTTGAAATTCTCTCCATCTCAGTTTCCAACAATGGGTGGGTTGGGCTTTATGGATTTTCTCCTAAATAAATTCAACGAGATATTGAGGTCTGAATCTAGCTTAGCAACCGTGATGAAACCTCATATTGGTATTTTAAAGGAAGAGCTCTCACCACTAAGATCATTTCTTGGAGATGTTGCAAAGTTTGAACATGAAAATGAAATTCTTAAAGATCTGCAGATGCGTATTATCAATCTGGCATATGAGGCTGAAGTTGCTATTGACTCTATTCTTGTTCAATATAATTTACTTCAGCATCTTTTCTGCTCACTTCCTACAATCGTAAAAGAGATCAAACTTATTAGTGTGGAAGTGACTGAGATCTGGCCAAAGAACTTTACTGCTCCTAAGTCCTGCCTTGCATTAAAGCCCCCTAAACATGTGTTGACTCAAAATAGCATTCCTACAGATATTGAGGATATAGTGGGTTTTGAGGGTGACACAGAAAGAATAATTCAACAGCTGATTAAAGGCGAAGATGAGCTAGATGTCATCACAATTGTTGGCATGGGGGGACAAGGTAAAACGACTTTAGCTAGAAAGTTATATAGAAATCGCACAATTGTTCGTCACTTTGACGCTCAAGCTTGGTGCTGCATTTCACAAACATATGACCTAGAAGAGGTGTTTTTCGAGATTTTCAGACAAGTTACTGGTTTCAAGGGCACGTTAGAAGAGTTGTTATTTGGAGAATTAAATCAAGTAACTGGTCCCAAGGAAACGTTAAAAGAAAAACGCAACCTCGCTGATATGTTGCGGAAGAGTTTAATGGGCAAGAGATACTTCATTGTCTTAGATGATATGTGGGAAGTCATGGCATGGGATGAGTTAAGATTATCTTTTCCAAATGATGAAATGGGAAGTAGAATACTACTAACAACTCGACTTGAGGAATTAGCTAAGCAGGTCAAGTACCATACTGATCCTTACTTTCTTCCATTTCTCACACCAGAAGAGAGTTGGGAATTATTGCAGAAAAAAGTATTTCTGAAAGAAAGCTGCCCACCTGAACTATACCTATTGGGTCAATCTGCAGCAGAAAAATGCAAAGGATTGCCTCTAGTAATTATCTTAATGGCTGGAATTATCTCAAGGAAAAAAATGGAAGCTTCTTGGTGGCTTGAGGTTTCACATGCTTTGTTTTCCTTGGTTGGTAAGGTGGGAGAATATGGTCTGGCCACTATACAGTTCAGTTATGATAATTTGCCGGTTCAATTAAGACCTTGCCTTCTTTACATGGGAATGTTTCCAGAGGACCATGAAATTGAAGTGTCCCGATTGATAAATTTATGGAAAGCAGAAGGTATCGTGCAAAGCATTGAATCGAGGAGATTTGAAGAGGTTGCTGAAGGTTATTTGATGGATCTAATTAGTTGTAGCCTGGTAATGGTTTCAAAGAGAGGATATAAAGGTAAGGTCAAATACTGCCAGGTTCATGATCTAGTGCTTGACTTTTGCTTGAAGAAGAGTAGAGAAAAAAAGTTTATGGCGGTGATGAAGGGGGTGAGCTTCCATATCACAAACTATAAGCTTACCAAGTTTCCACCACCAGATTGTAAGGAAATCAGGATGAGCTGTCTTCTACAAAATGATCATTGTGATTATGCATCTCCAGGATACGAGCCACTGAAGCTTTTGGACCAACACCTGAGGTCACTACTATTTTTCTCTCCTCTTGATGGTACTTGCTATGTTTCGAATGCATCATCTCAGATTGCTGAATTTAGACTTCTCAATGTATTGGATATGAGCTGTATTAGAGTGTTTGGTTTGTCCGTGACTTCATTAGAATCATTGAATCACCTAAGGTACTTATCAATTCATACAGATAGATTTGATTTCCAGCTGGTATCAGGTATGTGCCATTTAGAGACTTTGGTAGTACGCCATTCTGAAGGTGGTACTATATTGCTACCAACTACATTCTGGAAATTGGCAAAGTTAAGGCATGTCCAGATCAGCGAGGCAAAATTTGATTTCCATTATTTGGGAAATAATAAGCAGGAGAACTTTGCAGAATCATCTGTTGTACTAGAAAATTTGAGGTTCTTAGGTAAAGTTTTCATTTCTGTTTATGATGCTGATCGTGTGGAGGAGGTAATGCGGAGGTGTCCTAATCTTCAACAACTTCAGATTACCTATGGTGGCTTATATGATTTTACTCCACAAATGAGAACTCGCAATCTAAAATTTGAAGTTCTTACTCAGCTTCAATTTCTTGACCTACAATTTCCTTGTGGCATTTTCAAGTTGCACCTGCCTTCAAATCTCAAGATATTAAAACTAACAGGAAATACAAGTAGAAGAATGCCAGCTTCGATGATTGAGAAACTAACCAATCTAGAATATCTCAAGTTAGCTGATTTGAGATTTGAGGAGGATGAGTGGTGCCTGGGTGAACATGTCAAGTTCCACAAACTTGAAATCTTGAAATTGTGTAATGTATTCATGAGAAGGTGGCATGCGTCCGCAGATGAATCATTTCCCCTGCTTGAGAAACTTGTTATCAAATATTGTTACGATCTTGAGGAGATCCCTTTTAGCTTTGCAGATATTCAGACACTGAAGCAGATTAAGGTTCTTCGAAGCAATAAATCCCTTGAGGATTCAGCTATCAAGATTAAGGAAGAAGTGGAAGCCATAGCAGGATCCGACTGTCTTGACGTCATTATCCAAGTAAGAGAGCACACGGAATCCTTCTTTTACAATGATTGGTTCTACAGTGCTGATAGTGCAGGCAATTTACTCCCTCCCCCGCCCCCGCCCCTTCCCACTTTTAGCCCTTTAAAGAAAGGTAAAAATGGCACGGGCTGATCACATTTATCTTCTTAAATGTAAATCCTGAAGCTTTCCTAGTGTGGAATTTTGCAATACAACAGGCCTTCAACACTACTTTCTTGTGTCAAAAGATTCTACTTCTTGTTTCAGTCATATTACTTGGCACTACTCAAGTATATCAGAAACATGGAAATATGGTGCCATATAGCAGCTCTACTCTATATGTGCACGTTGGTACTAGTGCAAGAACCAATATGGCTATATTAATAATTAAATGATACTCCAATTGTTAGGCTGAGTGAGAATCAAAAGCTGAAAAGTGCAAAAATAACTTTAAACATACTCCAAGTGAAGGCATGTTATTTCAGCATGGCGAAATTTGATTTCCATTATTTGGAAAATAATTAATAAGCAGGAGATCTCTGAAGATTCATTTATGTTAGGAAATTTGAGGTTCTTAGGGAAAGTCTGGGGTTAATGAGGAGGTTTCCTAGGGTGTGTTTGGTATAAAGGAAAATGTTTTCCGTGGAAAACAAGTAGCAATTTTATGCATTTTCCATTATTTGGTATGCAAGTCAAGGAAAATATTTCTCAAGAGTATTCATAAATAATTTTGATACAATAAACATGAAGTCATAAACTTTCGGAACTTGTAAAATTTTGAACCTGTAACCGAAAGATTAAAAAAGTAAAACTGAAGATATATATAAAGAATATTTTTTCCAGTGTGTGTGTGTGTGGGGGG
>ML366557.1:2373-32124 GCA_005239505.1 Nicotiana paniculata
AAAATTTAAAGAAAATTGACTATATTTCAGAATTTTTGTATTTCTTCCAACTCAATTGATAATATCATTAAATCCCCGGCAACGGCGCCAAAATTTGATCACGCTCAACTATGTCTTATAAAATACTAAGCCGGCGTTGCAAATATAATCCGGGGTATTATGCCTAGAGTCTATCCCACAGGAAATTTACGTATCAATCAAGTCTTTAGAATACGCAACGTTTACTCAATCAATTCTCTCAAGACTTTTGAATATAAATTGGTGATGTTTTACTAATTCTACTGACAAAATTAATAAACTAACGATTAACTCACAATATGGTGTAAACAATTATAATAAAGGTCTAAGGCTAGGTTTCCCTTGCCGGTGAACTTACTTCTCGGATACTTCATATAGCTTGATTAGTTGTCTCTATCAATCATGAACACTCTATCTACCATAAATCTCTCTCAATTAATTATGATAATTTACTAGACGCACGCTCTCAAGTTACGCTAGCTAGATTGCATTACAGGTCACTTTAGATTGCACCCGAGGTATCATTATCTCTAATCCAACCTCTATACCCTCGGTTATGACTTTCGTCTATACTCTGGGAGTGATGTTGTTCAAACAACTACCTAAATATGCACTCTCTCTCAAGTAGATACATAATAAATAGGAACAACTAATTGAGGGCCCTTTCAATCAACTACAACAACAACGTAGTTGAACAAATAGAGATTAATCAACCAATCAAAACCATATTAATAACACAATAAATTCATCCCCCAACGGGTTCCACCAAAACCCTAGATTAAGGAAATTAGCTACTCATATTCGTAAGAATAAATTCTAAAATAACTTGCATAATTGAACTACAAAATAATAAATAAAAGCTATAAAAATCAATGTTTGCTTCACTGAGTAGTAATCCACATGTTTTTCTTCACTTCAATGGCTTCCTCCCCTTTCAAGTTGTGTTTTTGGGCATACTTCTATGTTTGGGATAAACCCTAGCCGTGTAGGAGAGTTCTATTCCAACCGGAAAACACTTAAAACCTTTAAAACTCAGAATTGACCGGACCTCGGGACCCAGGCGTTTGGGCTCAAACGCCCCGTTAAAGCCAAGGCAGACCTGTCTTTAGGGGTCTAACGCCCCACTAACGACAGGCTGACCCTGGCTTTAGGGGCCAAACGCCCCACTAACGCCCGGGTTGGCTTGGCTTTAAGGCCAAAACGCCCGGCTATAGCCCGGGTCACTCGTTTTCGACTCTTGAGCGTATTTTCAACGTTCATGCATCCATTTAGCTCGGTTTCCATCTCCAATGCACCTACACATGAAATAGACTCCACTTTGCACATAAAAAGTGTATTTTTATCATTAACGCACATAAAATGTAAGGCATATAACGTGTTAAACCATGAATTCTAGCCACGCATCAACAACCTTATTCAGAAATACAATTGCCCGCGAAGGAAATAAATTCTCTTTTTAGGTGATTTAGAAAATAAACTCTAATCTATCTTATCCATTAAATTACAATTTCGATTATAATAGCAGTCTAACATTACAGACAAGATCAGAGGTACAACAGGTAAGGCATGTTAGTAAGTCCTAGGCTACCCGGACATGGCATAATAGTAGCTACGCACGGACTCCCGTCACCTCGTGCATACTTGTCCCCCAAAAGTAATGGAATATACTTAATTAATTCACATAGGGGGGCGATTCCCCCTCACAAAGTTAGAAAGGAAACTAACTTCGCTCACAAATTCCAACACCGACTTCCAAGCCTTTCTGATGACTCCAACGGACGCACAACGCTCTGAAACTACCACATAACGGCAAAGCAATAAAAATTCATCCTAATACTCACAATAAAATTCAAATTATATACTTTCCCAACCCCCCTCGGAGAAATGACCAAAATGCCTTCAGGCCCACGTGCCCAGAAATCCAAAATTCTCGAAGATACATTCTACCCATAGCCCTACTAGTTCAATCAGGCAATTTACTCTACATTCCATACTCAAATTCGTGGCTAAATTCCAAATTTACATTCTCTAGGTTTTTTCAAAAATTTTCCAAATTCCTACCAATTTCTATGCCTAATCCATGCATATAATGTTGTATTTATCTTACAAAAGGAAGGAATTTACTTACCTTGATGCCTAACGAAAATCCCCCTTGAAATGCTCTCCAAAATTGCCCATGACAAATGAAAAATGGGTGAGAAATGACAAAAACCCGTCTTTGAAACATACTGCCCAGGTCTCCCTTCGCACCTACGGTCCAATAGTCGCTCCTGCGGCTCCGCACCTGCGGAAATTCCATCGCAGGTGCGGCTCTGACTCAACCCAGCATCCCTCGCTTCTGCGGCCCCTTCTTTGCACCTGCGCTTCCGCAGGTGCGACCCATCTTCCACACCTGCGGCCTCCTCAGCTCCAGCTTGAGGCCTCAAATCACATCAAACAACATCGAAACCACGAATCGCACCCAATTCCCAACTTTATGAACTTAGAATTTTCCAACTTCCACATCTGATGCCGAAACCTATCAAATCACGTTCGATTGATCTCGAATTTTGCGCACAAGTCATATTCAACATTACGGACCTTCTCCAACTTCCGGAATCGCATTCCGACCTCGATATCAAAAGTTCCACTTCCGGTCGGATTTCTCGAGAACCTTCAAATTTCTATCTTTAGCCAAATGACTCCAAAATGACCTACGAAAATCCAAATTCACTTTCGATCGCGCTCCCAATTCCAGAATCACTATGCGGAGCTATTCCTAGACTCGGAATCCCAAACGGACATCAACCTCACTGAAATGCACTTCAAGCCCAAATCTATGAAATTCTTCTAAAATGCTAACTTCCACAATGTGCATCGAAACGCTCCCGGGTTATCCAAAACCCGATCCGGACACACGCCCAAGTCCGAAATCATTGTACGGACCTTCAGGAGCCTTCAAATCCTGATTCGGAGGTCGGTTACTCAAAATTCCAATCTTAGTTGATTTTTCCAACTTAAGGCTTCTGAAATGAGAATTTTCTTTCCAAATCAATTCTAAACTTCCTGAAATTCAATTCCGACCACGCCCACGGGTCATAACACCTGAAATGAAGCTGCTCACGACTTCAAACCACTGAACGACATGCTAATCTCAAAATGACGGGTCGAGTCGTTACATTCTCCCCCACTTAAACCGACGTTCGTCCTCGAACGTGCTAAGAACTACTATGGAGTTATCTGAAATCACTGCTTAACACCTCGAGCACCTGCCCGTGCTACCACAACCCAGTTGAGTACACTAGCTTGATCACATATGAAGATTTCTTCTTTTATCCATATAATAAGCTCATAATTCATTTAAACACCTGAAATTTCTCTTCCAGGCCTAGTTCCAATATATAAACACCGCATCAACTACCATATGACATACCAGAACATGACTACTTGCCTTTGCTGAATCAGCACCATGCACCGCATAACTCATCATCTGACCATAATGGCACTCCCTAAATCTTAATAGCCAAGATTCCACGAATCTGGTGCTCCCGATGCACCTCGTAAAAGATATACATACATCCTGCTATAATACTGACGATACCACCACAACAGAGGAAATGTGCATAAAATTCATACTCAACTGCAGAGTTAACAAATCCTAGAATGCCTCATCTTGACTAGAATCATCTCTTCATTATGAACCTAAATTATGGTATTTGTTCTTTAATATACACTTCACATAACCTTATCGCACTGATCCCTGATCCGATAGTCCCGTCTCACCCAGTATGAACTACTCAGACAAAAATTCACCACAAATATGGCCAATAGCCTCACATGATACCACATCGCGCCAATAGACCATAACTCGAACATAATAATAAGAAACGACTCAAGAAGAAACTATTCAACTCGCGCAACTAATATGAATTCTTATCAGAAAATAGGAAGTAGAACACAAGAAAATAATTATAGGGACCTTAATCATCATCACACTGTTGTGGCGTGCAATCCTATCCAGATAACATAACCGTGGTGGCATGCCACCCGATCCAAATAACATAGAATTTACATAAGAAGATATATATACAGAGCTGATTTGCCCACTATTACAAATTAATGAAAATCGATCACAAGCACGCTAAGTGCATAATACCATCCTGGGGAGACTGATAAAGCCGTAGGATACATACCTCAAGCACATATGGGGTGCGATATATATATATATATACACACTCTGAATCTCAAGAGCTATCATGCTCACATAACATCCCCACTACGCGGGACCTGAACACATAAGAGATTACCAAGCCGTTTGACAACTCACACGGCACAATCATAATAACACATGGATTTGACGAAGACGGAACAACACCTGTTGTTCTAATACCTTTCCATGGAAAGCGCTCTACTGAAATGAACATGCATGGCTCATACGGAGCCCATAATAATATTTGACTCCATCCACAAATATCGAGTCGCCTTGCTCGCACCAAACTAAGCTGATAGCTTTTACCTAGGTCCACATTAACCCACTTTCTCTAATAATACACGAGAACAACCATCATCACCGAGAAAAACACTCCATAATCCATATCAACTGACCCGAACGCTCTCCAGGCGTAAATTCTCAATTAAGCAATGACACTTGCTTACACTCATTCCAAATCTGAAATCCATCAAATGACTACATGTCACACTTTATACAATCTTTTCGCGGTCATGCTTCCACGACCTTCCACACAAGGCAACAAGTCTGCCCATCCATAACACCGACCACACTAAGGCCGCAAAACACATCAAGAACCCATGACCAGGGTACAAAGCCTCTTTCACTGAATATCAATCTCATGTGACACTGAAGATAACACTAGCTTACTCTGAACTTTCAAATAACTTTTTCTTGCTCTTCCGAGCTCATGACATCCTTATTTACACTGAACTGCAATCTCGATTCTTACTCCCAGTTACCCACTTCTTACCGCACCTAACCTGCCAATAGGGTGAACACTTCATCACATAGAAACCTTTTACTTAAATCAATTCAAGAGTACAATCTCAACACACGAGTGAATTCCCACAATCCCCCAACATGCAAATCCTTAAGTAGTAGTCCATACCACCATAACCCTTTCGGGATCCGCCTACAGCTGACAGGCCATAGCACTTAAATGCTCCCACATGAGATCCGTTACAACAGCCGACAAGCCCCCCCACACACCAGCACAAACCACATGCATAACAAAATCACATCAACGGTACAGATCACTGCCGCAACTGTGCCATTTCAACCATGGCTAATCAATCTATCTTCTTTTAATCATCTTCAATTACCTCAGGAATAATATCAACTTCCTTCAAACATAGCGAACTCAACCCTCACTCATCCCGAGTGACCTTGATTCACGAGACTATGCCGCCTAAATCCCGCAACCTGTCTCATACCCTCCTGATAATATTTCTACAATTCGGAGTTTATTTCTCTCACTCCTCCAATGATATCTTGCATGCTGAAACGAATCATAGAACATTCCACCCATACTCTTTTTCCTCAGAAATTACTCTGCAAAAGCTCGATTCTCGATCATACTGCTGCCTGAAACCCTTAAATGACGCATTCTTAACTGGTGAACTCACTAGGAGCGCTATTGAGAGTCACCCACTCTGACTGTCCCGAATGCAATCAACTCCAAGGCTCTCCTTGCACATGAACACCCTCTTTTTTCAATGAAACACGTGACTAAGTCACTATCCTTACAACTTGCCCATGCCTTAATCATAAATTCAGAATCTTCCAAATTCTAACCCTGGCCCGACAGGGCCAACTTTTCCACACAGTTATCAAATCCCACGCACAATCACCATTTTACTCATTTCCCTTAGCAATAATAACTTGCCTATATGCCGACAATCCCCAACCCTATGATAACACAATCCTACAACTCTACTGCAGATGGTGGGACTCCCCTACTTAGCCCGAAGCTACTCCCTGCACCACTCTAGACCCTGCTGAGATCCTTTCTCCTTTTATAACGTGATCTATCTCAACCAATCCGTCCAACTCTTCCAGCTTCTCTTGCTAGAACTCCCTAAATACTCAGATTCTCTAGCATCATTCACACATTCTACCTCCTACCGACTAGCCACTAGATGTCATGACCCCAAATCTAAGCCAGTCGTGATGGCGCCTATCGTGGAACTAGGCCAGTCAAAATCTACGCTCAAATCATAATAAGCTTCAATTTACATCTTTACTATACTGATTACACATAAATATTTCCTTTAAACATTTATAAAATAGTTAAAGCTATACTGAATATTAAATACAGCCCCCGAGAATCCGGGGTCACTGGTCATGAGCATATACATAAAATATACAACTCAAAGGAAAATAAATTATATAATAGTAAGTAGGAGAGAGAGTAGGACTGCGGACGCATGCAGCTACCTCGCAAACCTCCGAGAATCTCTAGAACAGATAGACAGTTCACCCTGCCCTAACACCTGGATCTGCACACAAGGTGCATGGAGTAATGTGAGTACACCCACTCAGTAGTAATGAAAATAAATCAGGTCTGAGAAGGAAGAAACACATAAAATCAATTCACTATAAGCACAACCTTTCTTTCCAACTATATATATGTTAAATCATCACGCTTAAAAGACAATTTCAGTAAACTCCTTTGAAAAATTTATATTTTCAACAACTTCAAATCGAAAGATTGAGTATGAAAATGAAATAAATAATAAAGAGGCCCCTCGGGAAAAACATATGTCTTAAGTTCAGAGTGAAATTAGTAAAATCATAAGTAGCCCCTCGGGAAAAACATGTATCATAATCAGCCCCTCGGGCATGCCTCACAATCACTCGTAATGAGCCCCTCGGGCATACCTCACCATCACTCATAATCAGTCACTCAGCACTTCACAGTCACTCATGCCTCCCAATCACTCGTCACTCAGCACTCGGCACTTGGCACTCGGTGCGCTCACTGGGGGTGTGCATAGACTCCGGAGGGGCTCCTTCAGCCCAAACGCTAATATCAAGCCACCTCGTGGCGTATCATATCCTCACAATCTGGCCCTCGGCCTCACTTAGTATAACCTTTCAAAATCCCCTCGGGCGAATCGGTAAAACAGGGTACTCGACCCAAAACATCATTTTTAAATCTCAAAGTAGTGTAAATCAGGAAGAGTTTGGAAAACAGTAAGCACAATGTGACTGAGTGAAATCATCAATAAACAGTGAGGAAAACAACAGTAAAACCCCCCAAGGGGTCAAAGCAGATCGGCACGAGGCCCCAAACACGGCTTATAGCCAAATATTGCAACAACTTTTAGAACATAATTTAACATAAGGTTTAGAGTAAAATACGCAACTCAATAGTTGCTGCGGAGAGGACCAAGTCCAATCCAAAAATCAGTGCGCACCACATACTCGTCATCCGACACGTGCGCCATTCTAAAATCAGTGAGAAATACGTAGTCCGGGGTTTCATACCCTCAGGACAAGATTTATAACCATTACTTACCTATACCGTGCAACAATACTAGTCCTCTATGCTCTTTCCCCTCGAATTGGCTCCCGATTGATCCGAATCTAGCCAAAACCATTTTAACATCATCAATATATACTATAGGAACACAACCCAATTGAAAACTATCAAATTATACAAGAATATCGAAACTCGGCCAAACCCGAGCCCCGGGCCCACGCCTCAAAATCTGATAAAATTTACATCACAAGAACCCTTATCCTCCCACGAGACCGTACATACCAAGAACATCAAAATCGGACCACAATGGCCCCCTAAAATTGCCAAAAGAAATTCCCAAATCTTTCCTCCCATTTCCAAACTTTTTCTTACTTTAATCCTTCAAATACAAGCCTAATCCGAACAAAATAATAAGGAAACGACTTTAATAACTCGGGAACTTACCTCCACTAAAGACCCACGAATTCTCTCTTCAAATTTCCCTCAGATGAGCTCCAACCGCATGCAACAATGGTTAATGACTAAGATTTGATGGAGGCTTCTTTTATACCGTTCTGCCCAGCAATTTCGCACCTGCAAACCATTAATCGCATTTGCGGACCCGCACATGTGGTCTCAGGTGCGCACTTTCACAATCCCACTAACGGACCAAATTTCGCACCTACGACCATTTCTCTGCACCTGCATTACCCCATGATTTCCAAATACCTTATTCATGTGAATTAGCAATTTGAGACTTAACATAAAACTCAAAGTTAAATTCATTTCTACCTCTTATCATTAAAAAGATATGGTGCTAAATACTTGCAATATACATACAACATACATACTTCTACCACGTGGACCACGATTGTCACTACCCCAAACAAATATGTACAATACCCACGTTATGTCTATGGAGCCTCTACGAGTGATAGGATTTTATACAATAGCCGGAAACAAGGCTCCGGCTGTACCTTACAATACAAAATAGACCCAAAAGAAGGTGACATGAACCACACATGGCCCCGAGAGGAAGTGGGGCTCACCAATTCAATTGCGGAGTGGAGAAGAGGAACTACTGACGGTGGACTGAATTACCTACCATAGAACCACCTAAATTCATATAAGAAAATGTAGCGTCCCCGGCAAAAGGGATGTTAGTACTGTGGAATAGTACTAGTATGTATGAACAAACTTTACTCTAAGTAAGATCAACAATGCACTGATAAGAGACAGTAATAGAATCAGCAAGCATTGCACAGCAACATAAATAATCAAAATCACAAGTTCCACAGATTTCCCCTTTTTCCTTTCCAACAACACCATATTCAAGAATTTCATAGATTCTTCATTTCAACGTGATCACATTCCATCCTTATTACCTCGGCCACCCTTATTACCTCGGCCACCCTTATTACCTCGACCACCCTTATTACCTCACCCAGCCTTATTTTTCGTGCTGCGTCGCGCAACCCGATCCCACCAGACAATCACATTTCATATCAACTTTCCAATTCACAATTCAATCACAGAGAATTTCATCATAAAAGGCACAACCTCAGTACAACCAACCACCCATACGATTTCAAGATACAACAGATCTTGCCCAAAGCGACGAATCAAATAAGACATTGCCACAATCAGTGTAGTACGATTAAATCAACCACAATTCATGTTTATCATATCATTTCACAGGTCTTAGCACTTATTCATATTCACATACTTGGGTTGTTTACCAATCTTTCATATAGGCATATTAGGGTACTTAACTAACCTTATACATGGTTAAACATTCACAAGTAAATCGCCTTTTCACAATTCCGAATTGCAAAATACATGAATTTCAGCTAGACAGTCAGAGAGTAGGGCATCATGCCTCAACATATTTAGAACACCCAATTTACACATACTCAGACAATTAAAACGTAGCGACTGTTCCGGCACCAACAAGGTTACTTTACGAAGATTAAAGTTAGCCATACATACCAGGGGTCGGAATTCCTTTTTAACTTTTACTCACAAATCACCGAATCGACTAGTAACGCCAATCTAGTTCACAATTAAACATATTCAACTCTGAATTGGAAATCATGCATACAATTCGAACTCTTTTAAGAATTTTATCGAACGCTATGTGACCTCATTAGATTACCACCCTTTCCTTGTGAAATTTACCCCAACCCTCTCCCTTTTTTACTAGATTAAGAAGTTTTACTCACATGCATTCATCAGTTTGACCTCCATTTTCAAGAACCATCCTATGTGTTTTATTCTTATTTAAAATCTGAGAACTTGGGGAAAATGGGGTGAAGACTTACCTATTTGAGTGAAGAAGATAGCACTAACTCGATAGATTCCGGGCTTGAGCGACTTTGATGAATCAATTTTTTTTTTGATGAAGAAGAACTTTCCATCTCAAGAATCCTCTCTCCCTTCTCTCCATTTTTTCTCAAAAATCAGTTAAAAATGAAGGGGAGGGGTGTTTTAATGAGCTGGGGGTTGTGTTTTAAAAGTAGAAAAATAGGAGCCCCACACCGGAGTGCGGTCAGGAATGCGATCGCATTCCTGACATGTGGTCCGCAGAATCGACCGCAGAATGGCCCTCAAGATGGGCCAATATTTAAAACACACTGTGCAGGTATACGAACACTATGCGGTCCGCATGCACGTTATGTGATCGCATAGTGCGTCACATAACCTCCCATACCAAAATCAACGGCTAAGAATGCGACAACCATGCGGTCCGCAGAACCAACATGTGATCGCATTTTGGACCGCATAGTTGTCCTCAAATTGGGAAGTGATTCTGCCCATGTATGCTACCATTATGCGGTCTGCATACATGTTATACGATCACATAGTGCGTCGCATAATGCCCAAATTTCTAGAAAATTCATCTTTCAAATTCTGGCATACTTTTTACTAAAAAATATGTCTGTTTTAAGAATTTCTACAATTATAACAACTTGGGGACTTATTCGGGTATTATTTTAAACGATAAATTTTACGGGTCTTTACACTAACTTTCGCCAATTCAAGCCTAATTCTACACCGGACATCAAAACTCTATTCTGAACACGCTCCTAATCCCAAATAACCTAACGAAACCATCCGAGCCATAAAATCTACATTCTGAGGTCGTTCACCAATAAGTCAACTCTCAGTTGACTTTCTTAACTATTAGGATACCTTGAGAGACTAAATAGGTCAATTCTCACCATGACGACTGTGAACCCGAACCAACCGACCCAACACACACAAATGAAGCTGAACCACATAAAATAAAGCAGAAACGGGGGAAACAGAGCTAAACTCACGGAACGACTGCTTGGGTCATTACATCCTCCCCTAGTTAAACACATGTTTGTCGTCAAACGTGCCAAGAGTTGTTCCCCAACACCATCAAAGTGTTACGTAGCTTACCATGCACATACCCGGGGGTGATCCCACGTCACCCTATCCCATATAGGTCCAATAGCACAATACCATTGAAATTTCGAAATCCAAATCCTGGCCCATAAACCTTAGAACCAAATTCCCTCCTCTGAAATAATATCCAAGATCAAAATTCCCATAACTATAAACTGAACAAGTCTAAACATGTTGAATCAAGTCATATACGCACCCCAGATGGAATCATATAATACACCGCGCGACTCAAACACTCGTAGCGATAACTCTTAACCACAATAACTACTCAGAACAACCCAATACCGGTACATAACCTCTTATCAAGAAATGCCTCGCTCTAACACTTCCATATACTGATGATGATGAAAGAAGCACGTAGAAACTATCAGCCATTCGTCCGATCAGTCAGAAATGAAGCTCCCCCTTCCCAAACAGGAATTATAGTAGATTTCTAGGCCGACTCCCGATATTTATCCTTCCAACTATGCTGTAGAAAATTCTAAAAATATTCACTCTAGGTCCAATGACCTCTTCTCATCCATCACGACCACCCTGATAACATGACACATCGATAAAATTCAAAGCCAAAACATGTTCAACTCGTGCACTTAACAGCAACATCCCAATGTAGTCAAATTATATAAAAGATCCACACGAGAGGACTATACTGCCATTAACAATTACCATCACCATATCATGCTAGCAGCCTGGAACACACCGTAAAAAGCAAAACACACGAATCCAATACCAAAGGTCATACCCTACATAACTCTGATACACTGCGCGATCTCATCCAACCGCTGGTCCACTTGAAATATTTCAAAACACCTTGCCCAAAATCAATAACCATTCGAAATTCGCCATCAGTTACTCAAAGTGCATTGCCATAACCATGGGCGAAACCGGACGATACCATGCCACCCGAAACAGAAGGTATATAACCAAAACGTCTCAATCCCGCAACACCCAATTACTTACCTTACTCAAATCTAGCTATAAAGCCCAATTAGAACCGCATCATATGTGCATATAACCAATAATCACCACTCCTCTCAATACCGAAGGGTAACTCGTAGATCACTCTAGAACATGAATAAACTAAACCACAATTGAATGGTACATTTCTCAATAATAGAAACTCGGAGCCAACAACTCCGACCCGGTGCAGAACACACACCCATATAAGCCTACCAGTAACCCTAAATTAACTCTGATCACCCACAACAGATATATAACTTACCGAAAAGTTTACAATGACGGAATCATGATACATACTAATATCCGACTAGCTCAGCTCGCATCTTCACAGTTCACTACCACAAAATATCATGTTTATGAGAACTCTCAGTCTCAAAGTCCATGAAACGTACGGATTACCATATCGGATCTCAACTCCACTGCTAGAATACATAACACATCCCATATACTTACTCATTCCATGAGGGATACCCCTATAATTCTTCCATTTACCAAGCAACCCTGAATATCAACAGTCGATCCAACAATAGGGCACCGTGATACAATTGAAGTACCCTTAACTCAAACACATTGCTCCTTCTGAAACGTATACCTCATCAAGTCGCACTCATTAGTGATATCATCTACCTAGTCATCTGAACTGCACATGCTGCCTAAGAATTTATGACCTTCCTTCCAGAACCGAACCGTGACCTCACATGTGCAAATCTCACCACTACCCAATATACCGCATACACCATGCCATCCTAGGAAAAATATGAGAACTTCATAATCCTTTCGTACCCAACTAGCCAGGATCTTCCATCTGATCCCACTTAGAAGCAAATTCACTACACGTCAAAAGAAAATATGCACCCTTAGCCGGGGTAGAAACAATCAGGAACTATCCGAAATCCCATTTGCGCATCACCAAACCATCAGGACTGCATTCTTCTAACTCAGCCAAGCTATGCAGGCCACCAAAAATCAAAAAGCATTGCTAAGGAACACCCGAAAAACTCGTCACCTCATGAACACTCAAGAACTAATCGTATCCCTTACCATGCTGATCCGACCTACTACCAAGTTGCCCTATTTACCCAAGTTTCTTCTGACTTGCCTTCAAATTGATACTTCTTCCTTCCGTAATACCACAATTTTCAACCCAGACTCACCACACGTGACCAAAGCATAAAACCATACCATCTAAGGCTCATAAGCCGCCGAATACTCTCTCCAATATCCCCAAAAGTACCACATTCAAAATACATACCCTGAAGAGACTTCCTGCGAACCTACTGCCATTACCTTCACCTTCCTGATACTGATATGTAGAATCCGTGATGATGTAGAAATTCCACAAGTCTTAACATCATCTAACGTAAATCTCAATCACAATGACCAATTAGAAAGAATCGACCTGACCCGTTTGCACACTGACATACTAGGAAAGTAATCCACTCACTTAAAGCCACAAGCAAATTCATACATGGCACACACTACACCTTTTACAATTTCCACTAAATCATTTAATAGAACCCAATTACCCAACATAGTACATTACAACCTATATCGAAGAAATTTCCATTACTCGTGACATTCCCAGACCCCACACCTGCAGGTCATAATTGATTTACTAATATACCTCGAACTAAAACCAATACCACACAAAATCGTGCAATTAACTTATCATTAACAGACTCCCCCACTTGGCTAAAAGCCAACGATCGAGACAAACAATAACTCACAATGCCCATAATAACACCACCCGTCTAACAACTCAAGTCATCTGCAAATCTCGCATTCACCATTGCAATAGTCACGCCAACTTCCACAAGCGATCTAAACTTCAATTACAACATATATCATTTTACTGGTATAGAACTACATAGGGACCACACACCCTAGGACAACCCGCAGGAGATACCCATGCCCGCTTAGCCCCAACTGATATCTCTCCATACCCTTTTGAGGACCATAACTGTCACGCAATCACTACACCTTCCTGTATCTGAACACAACCAACGCCTACCCTCGAGGAATCACAATACGCGGTAAGAACCTGAAGTTGATGGCAGAACTAACACTGGAGCGGTGGTCACAGAAATATCGAGCTTCTAGAAACTCTACCCACACATGTCTGACCACATGGATACCCTGAATGGACACCACGTGTCCCAAGAATGCTACTGAACTGAGCCAAAATTCACACTCGGAGAAGTGGCATAGAGCCTTTCCTCCCCGAATCCTTATAATGCCATCCTCAGATACTAAGTATGCTACTCCTGGCTACGCGAATATGCCAGGACGCCATCAATGAATATAATAGCAAGGAGTGCTAATATGACTGGAATACACCGTTAATCAAATATATGAACGTTACTGGGGCGAATGATCAGCTCAAAAGACATCACCAGGAACTCATAACCCAACAAAAAAATCCGCTTCACTCCACAACTACGCAACATGAAAGGTCTTCCAACATACTCACAACTCAAGTGCATATACCAAATCAAGAAAGAAATCAAACACTCAATGAATCTTACCACATTTCCAGCCAACCATTTTGTCACAAATCACAGTCTGAACACATCTAACCATCAATCACACCCACCGCATAGGCATCTAGTCACCAATTTTCATCAATAAGAACACAAACGGACATACAAGTCCCCAAATACATGTGCCCACACAAAGAAAATCTCAGCAATCAAGACACAGAATGAATCCAGCCTCAAGTCCTCCAGACTAGCCCATTACCAACATGCCAAAATCACATCTCATCCATGGAAGCCACAAGCCGTCGATGCACAGCTGATTCCAAGTGCTCTCGTGCGCGTTCGAATGCATGGAAGGAATTCAAGAGTTACGCTCTTGGCTGGATACAATGGATTCGCACGACAAGAATTTAAGAATGTGAGATTTTCTAAGGGTTCCGCAGCCTCTCGAAGATAAGTACATACGTCTCAGTACCGATCCGCAAGAATCCACTAAACCTGCTCATGCTGGTGAGTCCTATGTAACCTAGAGCTCTGATACCAAACTGTCACGACCCCAAATCTAAGCCAGTCATGATGGCGACTATCGTGGAACTAGGCCAGCCAAAAACTACACTCAAATCATAATAAGCTTCCATTTACATCTTTACTATACTGATTACCCATAAAGGTTTCCTTTAAACATTTATAAAACAGTTAAAGCTATACTGAATATTAAATACAACCCCCGAGAACCCAGAGTCACAGGTCATCAGCATCTACATAAAATATACAACTCAAAGGAAAATAAGTTCTATAATAGTAAGCAAGAGAGAGAGCAAGACTGCGGACGCATGCAGCTACCTCGCAAACCTCCAAGAATCTCTAGAACAGATAGACAGCTCACATTGCCCTAATACCTGGATCTGCACACAAGGTACAGGGAGTAATGTGAGTACACAAACTTAGTAGTAATGAAAATAAAGCTCGCCTGAGCATCAAGAAACACATAAAATCAATTCACAATAAGCACAACCTTTCTTTCCAACAATGTATATGTTAAATCATCAAGCTTAAAAGCCGATTTCATTCAAAATCCTTTGTAAAATGTATATTTTTCGACAACTTCAAATCGAAAGATTTAGTATGAATATGAATTAAATCATAAAGAGGCCCCTCGGGCAATACATATTTCATAAGTTCAGAGTGAAAGTAGTAAAATCATAATTAGCCCCTCGAGAAAAACATGTATCATAATCAGCCCCTCGGGCATGCCTCACAGTCGCTCGTAATCAGCCCCTCGGGCATACCTCACCATACTCATAATCAGTCACTCAGCACCTCACAGTCACTCATGCCTCCCAGTCACTCGTCACTCAGCACTCAGCACTCGGCACTCGGTGCACTCATTGGGGGTGTGCATAGACTCCGGAGGGGCTTCTTCAGCCCAAGCGCTAATATCAAGCCACCTCGTGGCGTATCATATCCTCACAATCAGGCCCTCGTCCTCATTCAGTAGAACCTCTCAAAAATCCCCTCGGGCGAATCAGTAAAAGAGGGTACTCGACCCAAAACATCATTTTTAAATCTCAAAGTAGTGTAAATCAGGCTGAGTTTCGAAAATAGTAAGCACAATGTGACTGAGTGAAATCATCAATAAACAGTGAGGAAAACAACAGTAAAAAGCCCCCAAGGGGTCTAAACAGATCGGCACGAGGCCCCAAACACGGTTTATAGCCCAAATATTGCAACAATCTTTAGAACATAATTTAACATAAGGTTTAGAGTAAAATACGCAACTAAATAGTTGTCGCGGAGAGGACCAGGTCAAATCGAAAAATCAGTGCGCGCCACATACTCGTCATCCGACATGTGCGCCATTCTAAAATCAGTGAGAAATACGTAGTCCGTGGTTTCATACGCTCGGGAAAAGATTTATAACCATTACTTACCTCTACTGGGCCACAATACTAGTCAGCTATCCTCTTGCCCCTCGAATTGGCTCCTGATTGCTCCAAATCTAGCCAAAAACATTTTAACATCAGGAATATATACTAAAGGAACACAACCCAATCGAAAACTATCAAATTATACAAGAATCTCGAAATTCAGCCAAACCCGAGCACCGGGCCAATGCCTCAGAATCTGACAAAATTTACATCACAAGAACCCTTATCCTCCCACGAGACTATAAATACCAAGAACATCAAAATCGGACCACAATTGCCCACTAAAATTGCCAAAAGAAATTCCCAAATCTTTCCTCCCATTTTCCAAACTTTTTCTTACTTTAATCCTTCAAATACAAGCCTAATCCGAACAAAATTACATAGAAACGAATTTAATAAATCGGGAACTTACCTCCACTGAAGACCCACAAATTCTCTCTTCAAATTGCCCTCAAATGAGCTGCAACCGCATGCAACAATGGTTAATGACTAAAATTTCATGGAGGCTTCTTTTATATTGTTCTGCCTAGCAATTCGACACCTGCGGACCCTTAATTGCACCTGTGGTCCCAGGTGCGCATTTGTGCAATCCCACTAACGAACCAAATCTCGCACCTACGGCTATTTCTCCGCACCTGCGGCTTCGCAGGTGCGGCCATCTCTTCGTACCTGCAGACTTCTCCTGCCTAGACTCCCTTCGCACCTGCGCATGGCCTTTTGCACCTGCGACGTCGCACCTGCGGCTACCCATCCGCAGGTGCGGCTAACACTAGAAACTTTCACCAGCAGCCATTTGCTGCAAATTTTCCCAGTTCAAAACTCCGTCAACCATTCGAAATCAATCCCGAGCACCTCGGGGCCCCAATCAAACATACCAACACACCCCATAGCATTATTCAAACTTAGTCGAGCCTTCGAAACACCAAAAACAACATGTAAACACCAAAATTACATCAAATTCAAACTAATGAACTTTGAAACTTCTAAATATCGCCAACGACGTCGAAACCAACCAAAACACCTTTGATTGACCTGAAATTTTGCACACATACCGAAAATGACATTACAGACCTGTTCCAACTTCCGGAACTCCATTTCGACTCCGATAGCCTATTTTCCACTGCCGACCAGAAATCGCAAAAAACTAACTTTCGCCAATTCAAGCCTAATTCTACACTAGACATCAAAAGTCCATTCCGAACACACTCCTAAGTCCCAAATCACCTAACAAAAACATCCGAGCCATACAATCTGTATTCCGAGGTCTTTCACCAATAAGTCAACTCTCAGTTGACTTTCTCAATTATTATGCTACCTTGAGAGACTAAATGCCTCAATTCTCACCATGACCACTCTGAACCCGAACCAACCGACCCAACACACATAAATGAAGCTTAACCACATAAAATGACAGAGAAATAGGGGAAATGGAGCTAAACTCGTGGAACAACCGGCCGGGTCGTTACATTGGAACTCCTCACCGAGACCTACCAACCCCGCCATCGCTAACCTAATCACAGAGGATAACCCACCTGGGGAAATCACCCGCGGACACCTTCCAACGACGCTGAAATGCACGCTTTCTGCAACTTCAATACCCCATCCTATGTCCTGCTTCATTTACTAACTTACTAGTCCGTCTGCTCTTCATGGACATCCATTAAATGCGAGATAATGTCTTCAAATTCCAAGCTATGCTGTCGCTCCCCCACTTTGCGACTTCTCGACTTTCCCTTATTACACCTGGCCTCCTAGAAATGGAACCACCGCAGCCTTACTTCAGGATCAATCTCTGCCAACCGCATTCTTCAATACTTCTTCTGACCCCACGCAACTAAAGAAACCATAGCACCGCCAAACTTAACACTTTCCCTTCGATCAATGACGATGACTACACGTCACAGGTGCATATCCCACCTCACTTGAAGACACCAAGCCTTACTACTTTATTAACCCCAAATGGACCATTCATAACCCAAACGCCTTTCCTCTGCCGGAACTAAAATATCGAAATCTCGAAATCACACTCTGAGAAGACCTCCCTTCAAACCGTTCATCATCCCCAACATACGGTCAAGCATTCTATCATCATAACGACATCACACGATAACCAATCGCAAGCATCATCACTACCTGAGCATAGCCTTATGGCTCCCAAAGACACAGCTACTAAGCTGAAACAACATATTACCCCTTTGCAGGGTCATAGCAACAACTCCAACATATTACACATGGAATCATCTCGAATTAAATCTCTCGCACCATTTCGATTCCCCAAATTCCTGATTCATAGCAAGCGCTTGACGACGCCTAATATTGAGTAGGAATGAGCATAGGCATAAGCCTCAAAGGAATCAACTCGCACGATGAGAAATCACGAAGGGAAGTACTCCTAACAGCCCTGTAGCCTCTCGAAGATAAGTACAGACGTCTATGTACCGATCCACAAGACTCTACTAGACTTGCTCATGACTTGTGAGACCTACGGGAACCTAGCGCTCTGATACCATGTTGTCACGACCCAAAATCCCTAAGGTCGTGATGGCGCCGGACATCAATGTCAGGCAAGCCAAATCATAAATTAATTGAAATAATTTTTCGGTTTTAACATTTATGAAAACATTTCCCTTCACTTTATCAAATAATAACCAAATAAAAATAGGTTAATTGAAAACAATGGTTTAAAGATACATTTAAGCAATTATATCCCAACACATATCCCAGAACCTGGTGTCACAACTATTTGAGCAAATTTCTAAGAATCTATGCAATCATTACAAAGCATGTCCGAAATACAACTGGAAAAGGAAATTTATAATGAAATAAATACAGTACGAAGGAGACTCTGTCAGCTGCGGATCGCCTCCGGATGATGCAGCTCGCCTAAGTCTCCAAATCCTCCACATTGCTCTGAAAGTACCTGTGCAATAAAATGCACAGCAAGTGTAGCATGAGTACAAAAACAACGTGTACTCAGTAAGTCGCCCTCCTAACCTCAGAGAGGTAGTGATGAGAGGTCGAATTAGACACTCACTAAGGGCCACTAACTTTATTTAACAGTGTAAGATGAACACGATAAGCATGTAAAGGCAGTAAAGCAACATGTATGTAAGGCACTGAACTCCAAGTAAATACTGGAAATAAACAACAAATACCACTTTCTCATTATTTTCCAAATATTTTAAATAAACAATTCCCTCTTTATTTTCTCTCAAATATCTTATCACTTCAAATTCATGTAGAAAACATTAACAATTTAGCATGCGGATACAGGATAAGGACAACCGGAATGAGCCGTCGTAATAATCACTCTGTGCACTGCCGAGGATTGAATAGCCCGTACCAAAATTGCACCTCTCAAAAAAATACTCATGTCTATGCACTGCCGAGGATCGAACGGCCCATACCAAAAGTGCATCTCTCAATATAATAATAATCTTTGTGCACTGCCGAGGATCGAACGGCCCATACCAAAAGTGCATCTCTCAATATAATAATAATCTTTGTGCACTGCCGAGGATCAAACGGCTCGTCCCATAAGTGCATCTTCTCGATATAATGATCATATCTATGCACTTCCGAGGATCGAACGGCCCGTAGCAAAAGTGCTTTCTAAATATGTCGTGGCGTACAGCCCGCTCCCATGAGAGTAGGGGAAATAAAACTCTGCTCGCGGAATGTAAATTGCGAAGCGGTCACATGCATGCATGCACAATCGAAAATCCACCCCAAATACGTCGGAAACAAAAATACTCAGGTAAATGACCGATTTCTCTTTTAAAAAGAAATAATAGTATTTAAATCCCTTTTTTCGAAATTCACTTGCCGAGTTTTATATAATGTTTAATAAAACAACCTTATTCGGAAATACAATTGCCCGCGAAGGAAATAAATTCTCTTTTTAGATGATTTAGAAAATAAACTCTAATCTTCCTTAGTCATTAAATTACAATTTTGATAATATTAGCAGTCTAATATTACAGACAATCACAGGAACAACAAGTAAGGCATGCTAGTGCGTCCTAGGCTACCCGGACATGGCATAATAGTAGCTACGCATGGACTCCCGTCACCTCATGCGTATGTAACCCCCGAAAGTAATGGAATTTACTTAATTAATTCACCTAGGGGGTCTGGATGTTTGATCTATGTAAACCATCTGACTCTCAGATATTCATCATGACTTTTACCTCGAGGTTGACCAACCGCGCCCCGGACTGCGTCCATGTCAATAACCAATTATCCTTTTCTGATTAGTGGCGCCCATTGCGGGTTTTCACCGACTAACATCTCCCATTTCTCTTCTCTCCATGGCCCTGTAGTGCTCTTTGCGAGTTTTTACTAACAAGACTCTCTCATTTTCAATTTACTAACAAGACTCTCTCATTTTACTAACATATCTGTTTCACTATAAGGCCAAATTGAGTGATTAAAAAGGCTAACTTGACTAGAATTTCACAAAGAATCCATTGGATACATAAAGATCGAGTTTCGGGATTGTTTGGAACGAAAAATGAGGCAGAATAGCTGACAGAAAAATTTATATAAAACGGGCAGACTTCTTCTTCTTCAAATTTTCGAACGCCACAGCCCTAGGAACGAATTTCTTCATCAAATATATTCCCCAAATCATAGGAAATCAATTATAAACTTTACTCTTTCAATTACCCATTGTTTTTCATCACTTTTAAATCAAAAACTAAGAATTTTCATGGTAAAATTGAGGGTTTGGGTAGAATTAGGGAATTTTATAAAAATCGAATCTTTACCTCGAATTGAGGTCGGATTTTGAAATTAATTGTATATTTGGGTTCGTGGGTGAATGGGTAAATGTAATTTGGTCTGAACCCCGAGTTTAAACCAAGCGAGCCCACGGTCGGGTTTTCACTTTTTTCTTAGAAAACTTAGAGAATATTATATTTTTCAATAAAGTTAGTTCCTTTAGCATTAGTTAATGATATTAAGTTAACTGTGATTAGATTCGAGCAAGTTAAAGGTGAATTCAAAAGGAAAACCAATAATTGAGCGGTGAGTGGCCTGCAAACTTGAGGTAAGTGTTTGATCTAACTTTGACTTGAGGGAATAGGAATTCCCACTTGTTTGCTATGTGAAAATGCATGGGCGTGGTGTATAGGTGAGGTGACGAGTATCTATGCACCACCGAATTTGCCTATTAACTATGATTCCTTTCCCGTTCCCAACTTAATTGATTCTTGTCTTAATTGTTCTATTTCCATTATTGTTTCTATGACTACTTGGTCTTGTTATTTTATTGTTAGATATTGTTGTGGTTATTTTGAAAAGAGTATTAGTTGTTTTAGTTGGATTCCTTGTGGTACAAAACAGTTGAGCGGTTTGACATTGTTTTTACAAATTATATATACGAATATGTTCCTATTGGTTCCATTGTTGATAATATTGAAGAATTGATGAGGAATGCAGTTTAACTGTTTTGTGATTGTTGAGGTTTACGTGGTTGTCGGTTTTTAATTGATTGTTGTCAATTGTTGTGGCGACTGTATTAAAAGTCTTGGTTGTTCTTTTGATTTTTATCATGGTACATAAAGACTAAGCTGGGTTGATAGCGTTACGATGTTTACATATATTCTGGTTGGTTTTATTGTGAAATGATATTGGTAAAAGCTTACGAGCTATACGGTTTTCTGTTTGAAATTGTGGAAGTAAAAGTATTGTGAAAGGTTTGGCCTGAATTGTGAAAGTCTCATAAATAAACTGATATGATATGTCCGGTGGGAGCGGGTTGCACGCCGCAACAAGGAGTGATAAGGGTAGACAGGTGGGATCGGGTTGCACGCCCCAACAGGAGCAATAAGGTTTATATATATATATATATATATATATATATATATATAGGGAGGAGAAATAAGGGTGGACAGGTGGGATCATGTTGCACGCCGCAACAAGGAGCGAAAAGGGAGGACATTTATTTTTTTATTGTTTATAAATTAAAGGCTGGAACACTCATTGTTTTATTATCATTATTTCATATTATGCTCTTTCTATTATTTAAAGTGAAACTTGTTTCATTTTCAATTGTTGAGACATAAATATTGTGAAAGACTTTGACTTAAATTGTAAAATCTTTTTTATAAATAAAGAGATATGATTGACTGGTTGGAGCGGGTTGCACGCTGCAACAAGAGTGATAAGGGTGGACAGGTGGGATTGGGTTGCACGCTGCAACAGGGGTAATAAGGGTGAAATATTTATAGGGAGGAGCAATAAGGGTGGACAGGTAGGAACGGGTTGCACGCTGCAACAAGGAGCGATAAGGGGGAACATTTATATTTTTACTGATTTTCAAAGAACAACAAAGATTTGAAAACTTACTATGATATTACTATTTTTAATATTTTAGCACTACTTTTATCTAAAGTTAAAGTTTGGAACCTTGGAAATTATTTGAGAGTTGGTTATAGATGAGGCCTGGAAAAGGCGGCTGTGTTATTTCATTGTTGTTGCAGTATTTAATTATTTGTTAGATTTCCTTCTTGCTTTATATTTATTGTCTCAGTTATATTTTTCTTGTTCGTGTAGAATTATTTTATTGCATTATAGTATATATTATTGTCAAAGGTTATATGTTGTTAATGCCCCGCCGTAGCCTCGTCACTACTTTGTCGAGGTTATGCTCGGCACTTACTCAGTACATGGGGTCGGTTGTACTGATACTACACTCTGCACTCTTTTGTGCAGATCTAGGCATCGACTAGCAGTAGTGATATTTAGAGCGACTATTCATTTATTCGGAGACACGAGGTATATCTATCGGCATTCGCAGATCCTGAGAGTCTTCTCCTATTTCCATAAATGCTATTTTATTTTATTCAGAACATTTTCATTATTTCTTGCAGCCCAGTATTTGTAGTATTCTTTAGTAGTTAGTGAATTGTGACACCAGACCCTGGGTAGTCTTATAGTTATTTATATAATTAGTTTGTGGTTTGTTTTTATTCAATTGTTTATTATTTTATCATTGGAAATCATTTAAATAAAGTTTACGTTAGATTTAATTATTGATGTTTAAGAAGATAATCAAAGGAAGTTAGCTACTCAAATTCTAATATTGGCTTGCCTAGCAAGTGTGGTGTTAGGCGCCATCACGATTCCTAAGGTTGGGAATCTGGGTCGTGACAAGTTGGTATCAGAGCACTAGGTTGCTTAGGTATCATAATTCACGAACAAGCTTAGTAGAGTCTGAAGGATCGTACAGAGACGCCTGTACTTATCTCTCGGAGGCTATTGAGTTAGGAAACAACCTCATTTTTATTTCTACTCTATCGTGCAAATTTATTCTATCACGAATGATTGAACTTTTCTATTCTTGTACTATCACAAATCTTGACAACATGCGAAGCATCTACAACCGGAAAAGATGAAGCCCTAATGATAACTACGATTAAGGGGAGAGACAGAAGCAGAGCTTAGACTAAAGCTCGAACACCAGCACCTATTGTATAGTCTCAAATGGATCTAGACGTGGAGGTTCTAGCCCAGCCAATACATGTTGGACTAGCCCATATCCCAGAAGGATTTATAGCTACTTCAGTACTGCATAACAAGGGAATAGTTTAAAGCAACGGAGTTGATTTATATGAGCTGTGAAGTTTAACATTGTGAATTATCAGACATTGTGACCTATGGCTTTGTGCCAAGTGGGGAAGTCCACTGTCGAGGAATAGATTGCGGGGTCATGTGTTATATCGGTTTTGGCTTGGAATGTATAAGGCTTGAGAGTTTGCAAGAGATAAACATGGGACTAGCGATAGGCCCGCCTCCTTAATAATCCCATACCTCGGCACCACAGGAGTTATGTGAACAACTTTGAATCTACAGAAGGTCTACTCAACGTGGAAATCACGGTTGCGGATTTTGGGGTGCTCCAGAGGGAGTACAGTGGTTAACAAGCTTCTAGACTATATGGTTCGTGCCAAGAATTATCTTAATAGAACTCTACCTTTGTGATCATTGTGTGTCAATAGAGATGAGAGTTAACCCAAAAGAATAATGAAAAATATTAATAAATGAGGTAGCTCAGCAGTGTTGAGTCAACATAGTAAAAGAATAAATTGGTTGCTGGTGTTTGTGGCAAGCCTATGAAGAGGACGACCAACCAATGCAACATCAACTACTTGACTCAGTTCTCATAAATGCTTTTGAAAGAGTTTGTTTCTTAGACTCTCCATAATGTGTGGTGTATAGGGTTTGAACGGTTGCGTCAAGCCACCATCAAAGTGTCAGGACATGCCATCAGGTTTGATAAGTTAGCCCGTCATACTCCTACTTCGGTTCATATAGCCAGAGAACAAGTTCACAGACTCATTAAAGGACTCAAATATGATTGTAAAATTTTGGACGACTCAGGGCAGGTTGATACTTCATTTCGGGTAGTGGTAGAAATTTTCCTAGGCTTGGGAGAGTCATATTTCATCAGAACACTCAGGCTACGTACCCCATTGAAGTTATAATTCAATTTACATGAACAACTAGAGAAAAATGGGTCAGAATGTCGAAGGTGGAGGTCATATTCCTAGAGGTGGAGACCCAGCCAATTGATATATTTTCTATGGTATGGATGAGGTCGTTATATCAAATGGTTCCATAAACAGAACTCTCTAGTTTTATAAAGTGATGATTTCCTGAACTTTAATCGGTTATGCGTATCTAATAAAATTCTTCAAATATGCTCCACTCTCCAATGAGCTTCGTAACTAAAAAAATATCTACTTATGGGAATACTTGTATTGAGAAATTCTATTGAGATAATTGTGTCTATCATCACGTGTTGTAATTTTGTTTAACGAAAAATATTTAAAGTAAGAAAATGGAAGGTTTCGAGTGGCACGATGCACATGTTGTTTGTGATTCAGAATCGAGGATTAGATCCTCGCATTGTAATATGATTTGAGATGTTTAAATCGGGCTACGAGCTGCGGTTGAAGTTATGTAAGGACGAGTCCTTGTGATGGAAATCCTTGTGTTTAAATTCTCCCATATGAATTAAAATTTTATTATAGTACTGGTCATGCATGTCAAGCTTATTCAACAATTCATGTATAAAATAATGATGATGATCATAACAATAAATGAATAAATAATAATAATAAAAGTAATACTAATAATAATCAAATAAATAAAGAAAGATATAAACTAATTAATTAACTGTGTATAATTTGCCAAATCCGTGTCAGAATAATTGAGCTTTGACCTACAAGGTAGGTGCCCCGCCCAAGTGGCGTTAAATGAGACACGTTAAGTAGGGTATATAATTATGAGGTCTTCATGAATCGCACCTCGTCATTAGTATTGTGAAGGTTGAAAGGGGATTATTGTTAACGTGAAGCTATTGATAATTCCGTAATTGGCTATGAACTACTATTAAGAAATAGAGGCGATGAGTATGGGCAGCCTTGTGTATATTCCAGTTGGTGAAAGGCCGTTAGCTTCAAACATTTAGATGTTGGCTAATCAGTTCGTGAGGTTAGATATTTCGCCCAGCAGTGTTCTAGCTCGTTCAGTCGCTCGGTCTTCTCTAATCGAGCATATTCGGAAGTGCCAGGATGGTGACCCACATTTGGCTGTTCTTAGGGACACAGTTCGGCACGGTGATGCCAATCAGGTTATAGTTGGAGATGATGGTGTTTTGAGGATGCATGGTCGGTTATGTGTGCCTAATGTTGATGATGTTCGTAAGTTGATCCTTGAGAAGGCTCACAGTTCTAAGTATTCTATTCACCCAGGGGCAGCTAAAATGTACCAAGATTTGAGACCGCAGTATTTGTGGAGAAGGATGAAAAAGGACATTGTGGCATATGTGGCTCGTTGCTTAAATTGTCAGCATGTAAAGTATGAGCGTCAGAGACCTGGTGGTTCACTTCAGCAGATAGAGATTCCTAAGTGGAAGTGGGAGCGTATCACTATGGACTTTGTTGTTGGACCCCCACGGACTCAGAGGAAATTTGACGCCATTTGGGTTATTGTGGATAGGCTGACTAAATCAGCATATTTCATTCCTTTGGCAAGTACTTATACATCAGAGCGGTTGGCTGAGTCATATATTTGGAGATAGTTCGCCTTCACGGTGTGCCCGTGTCTATCATTTCAGATCGAGGTACACAGTTTACTTTGCACTTTTTGAGGGCAGTTGAGCGTGAGTTAGGTACCCAAGTTAAGTTGAGTACAACATTTCACCCTCAGACTGACGGACAGTCTGAGCGTACCATTCAGATATTAGAGGATATGCTTCGCGCTTGTGTTATTGACTTTGGATGTTCGTGGGATCAGTTCTTGCAGTTAGCAGAGTTTTTTTTTATAATAATAGTTATCAGTCAAGCATTCAGATGGCTCCCTATAAGGCATTATATGGTAGACGGTGCAGATCGCCAGTTAAATGCTTCGAGCCTGATGAAGCTCGATTATTGGGTACAGATTTAGTGCAGAGGCCTTAGATAAGGTCAAGATTATTCAGGAAAGGCTTCGTGTAGCTCAGTCTAGGAAAAAGAGTTATGCCGATCGTAAGGTTCGTGATGTGGCATTCATGGTTGGAGAGAGAGTATTGCTTCGGGTATCTCCCATGAAGGGTGTTATGAGGTTTGGAAAGAAGGGTAAGTTGAGCCTTAGGTATATCGGATCGTTTCAGATTCTTGATAGAGTGGGGGAGGTAGCGTATAGACTTGCGTTGCCTTTAGGGTTATCCTCAGTTCATCCTGTATTCCATGTGTCTATGCTCCTGGAATACCATGGTGACCCGTTCCACGTATTAGATTTCAGCTCTGTCCAATTGGAAAAATACTTGACTTATGGGGAGGAGCCGGTAGCCATTTTAGACAGGTAGGTTCGTCAGTTGAGGTCTATGAGTTTTCCTTCAGTTCGAGTGCAGTGGAGAGGCCAGCCCGTTGAGGCAACTACTTGGGAGTCCGAGTCGGACATGTAGAGTAAATATTACACTTGTTTGCAAATTCAGGTAATCTTCGATGTCCGTTCGAGGATGAAGGTTTATTTTAGAGGTGGAGATTTTTGATGACCCAAGGGGTCATTTTATGAATTTAGACTCCGTTCTAGACTTATTAGCCATAAAAAGATTAATTTTGACTACCTCAATTTTCGTGCGCAGTTCGGGCGTGAAACCGGAAAGCTTTTATGTGAAAATATAAGAAATAATAATTTTTAGAATTAAAAATTTGGTTTTAGTTGACTTGAGTCAACATTTTGAGTAAACAGACTCGGATCTATGTTTCGACGATCCCGGGAGGTCCGCAGTAAAATATGGGACCCGGTCGTATGCTCAGAAATGAATTCCGAGGTCCCAAGACTTAGAAATCAATTTTTGAAAAAAATTATTTTGTTGAAATATTTATGAAATAAAAAAAGAATTAGTGTTTAAAATCATTGGTATCGGGCTCGTATTTTTGTTCCGGATCCCGGTACAAATTTGTTATAATATTTAGGCATTGCCTGTGAAATTTGGTAAAAAACGGAGTTCATTTGATGTGATTCGAACATCCGCTTGAAAAGTTATGAACTATAAGTAATCTTCAGGAAAATAATGAGTTTTGAGGTTTAATTCGTTGTTTTACATGTTATTTTCATGATTTGATCGCATGATCAAGTCCGTATGATACTTTTAGAATTGCGTGCATGTTTGATTTATATCCCCGAGGGCTCGGGTGAGTTTCAAATAGGTTTGGGTTGTGTTGCGCTCGTTCTTTCTTATGCTTCGACGTCGTTTCTTCAGGCATAAATGATATCATATTGAACAAATGAGCTCCGATTTCTGTTTTGAATGGAGTATTAGATCCGTATCGTAATTACTAACCTATAGCAAAAATAATCATCGAATTTGGACATTGTGGGAGGGTTTTATGGGTATTTTACTAAGGTTGCCAAATTTTTTAGGTTAATTACGAAATTGCCCCTGACGGCGTATTAAAAATCTGCACAAATTGCAAATATTAAAACCTACATATCTCCTTCATTATAAGGCCAAATTGAGTGATTAAAAAGCCTAACTTGACTAGAATTTCACAAAGAATCCATTGGATTCATAAAAATCAAGTTTCGGGATTGTTTAGAACGAAAAACGAGGTAGAATAGCTGACAGAAAAATATATATAAAACGGGCAGACTTCTTCTTCTTCAAATTTTCGAACCCCACAGCCCTAGGAATAAATTTTTTCACCAAATATCTTCCCCAAATCATAGGTAATCAATTATAAACTTTACTCTTTCAATTACCCATTGTTTTTCATCACTTTTAAATCAAAAACTAAGAATTTTCATGGTAAAATTGCGGGTTTGGGTAGAATTAGGGAATTTTATAAAAATCAAATCTTTACCTAGAATTGAGGTCGGATTTCGAAATTAATTGTATATTTGGGTTCGTGGGTGAATGGGTAAACGTAATTTGGTCCGAACCCCGAGTTTAAACCAAGCGGGCCCAGGGTCGGGTTTTCTCTTTTTTTTTTTTTTAGAAAACTTAGAAAAAATTATATTTTATTAAAGTTAGTTCCTTTAGTATTATTTAATGATATTAAGTTAATTGTGATTACATTCGAGCAAGTTAAAGGTGAATTCAAAAGGAAAAGCAATAATTAAGCAGTGAGTGGCCTGCAAAATTGAGGTAAGTGTTTAATCTAACTTTGACTTGAGGGAATAGGAATCCCCACTTGTTTGCCTTGTGAAATGCATGGGCGTGGTGTATATGTGAGGTGACGAGTATCTATGCACCACCCAATTTTCCTGTTAAGCATGATCCCTTTCCCGTCCCCAACTTAATTGATTCTTGTCTTAATTGTTCTATGTCCATTATTGTTTCTATGACTACTTGGTCTAGTTATTTTATTGTTAGATATTGTTGTGGTTATTTTGAAAAGAGTATTAGTTGTTTAAGCTGGATTCCTTGTGATACAAAACGGTTGAGCGGTTTGGCATTGTTTTTACAAATTATATATATGTATATGTTCCTATTAGTTCCATTGTTGATATTATTGAAGAAGTGATGAGGAATGCATTTTAACTATTTTGTGATTGTTGAGGTTTACGTGGTTGTCGGATTTCAATTGATTGTTGTCAATTGTTGTGGCGAGTGTATTAAAAGTGTTGGTTGTTCTTTTGATTTTTATCATGGTACATAAAGACTGAGCTGGGCTGACAGCGTTACGATGTTTACATATATTCTGGTTAGTTTTATTGTGAAATAATATTGGTTAAAGCTTACGAGCTATAAGGTTTTCTGTTTGAAATTGTGGAAATAAAAGTATTGTGAAAGGTTTGGCCTGAATTGTGAAAGTCTCATAAATAAACTGATATGATATGTCCGGTGGGAGCGGGTTGCACGCCGCAACAAGGAGTGATAAGGGTGGACAGGTCGGATCGGGTTGCATGTTGCAACAGGAGAAAAAAGGGTGATATATATATATATATATATATATATATATATATATATATATATATATATATATA